>SMSQ01020179.1:0-11352 GCA_019453375.1 Ctenoplectra terminalis | reverse complement strand
AATTAAATCGATAAAAAAAAAAAAAAAAAAAAAAAAAATCTGTGATGCTATCACACTCGATATCCCTTAGCTCGGCTGTTTTTACGGATATTTTGGTTCCCTGCATAAAGCGGTAGGGAAACCCGGCACGTGCTGCTTTCCATTTCTCTTCGCACGAACATAAAGCAAGGTGGAATGTAATTCACCATGCTTGTTACTGTACGTGTCGCTAGAGCAAGATTTACATATACGTCGATAATTTCCGGAACTGTATTACGCCAAGTGCTTCACACACGTGTAGCCGCATTGAGTCACATCGTACAAGGGATAGCCAATTAATCTTTTATTGTTTTTTATGTCATGTTTATGACTCCTTTAATAATCTCACTTTCAATTGGAAACCGCGTTTCAACAACCCAATATTATCTTTTATTATTTTCGATTATTTTCTGCTGAAATTATTATCCTCCGAAGCCAAGTAACTTGAATGTATCGGCGTCTATTGAACTTTGAGTGAAATTTTCTAGAGAATTGTAAATATATAAATAATAGTACATAATAGTAAATATATTCACGTGCTATAATTGTATCAAAACTTTCTATATTTTAGTAACAAACGATATATTTTTAACATTGATGATTAAAACGTCCATAGATCGTCATATACCAGAGCTAATAACGAATAAAGAAAAAACTCTTCTATTCAAAATTTATATTTGACATCAGAAGGAAAATACTCCTCCATTGCACGGTACATAAATTTTTATTGTAAAAAGTGGTAATTAAGAACAGGGAATGTTTGCGTTTTATGCTCATCTACCATTCACCTAACAGACCGAGAACCCCAAAAAAAAAAAATTAACAAGAAAGGAAAAAAAAATTTTTGCAACATCTATTCGAAACACGATCATGATTTCCGTGTTTTAGTTTATGTGCATCAAGTTTCTTAATTGGTTTTCAGCTTCGTTTTCTATTAATTATATTATTATGCTTAATTGTGGAATAAATAAGGCACAGTAAATTATTTTCTAAGTATAGACTGCTAAGGTTTGTGTTAAAAAAATATATATTCCGAAAATTGTTCCAATATATCGTACTTGAGTAAAAAATTAACTTATATAATTAAACTTCCGTTTCTTATTGATTTCAAAGGTCCATATTTATGATATACCTATATAGAATTATCAGAAACAAATTTCTTTTTTATTTTGCACAAAAATAGGGGCATAAATGCATTATTGATTTCTAGTATAAATTTTTTTTTTTATGCCCCCAAAAAAAAAGAAAAAAGGAAGGCAGTGTATTAATACTGAACTACCAAAGCAATTAAATTTCTAAGAATTCTATAGATTTTAAATCATGCATTTTTTAATATTTTTGTGATTTTCTATAAAATATATGGTTAAAGATTTATTTCTGTTGCGTTATATATATTTTTCGACTATCCATTATTGTGATTTTTGTTTTCGTACAAATAGGCATACATTAATCGTCAATAGCTTTAGCGTTAAAATATATATTAAACAAAATATTTTGGACGCTATAGCTTTCGATTGAAAACAAAAATTACAAAAAATCAAGCTTCATGGTAATATATAATTTTGTGTATTTTCGATTTTTACATTAAATTTTTACACATTTATTTGGTTCTCGTAGATCTAAAAAATTAAATCAGTGATCTATTTGAATATTGAAAATACTAATTTTGAAATCGTAATACCAATACCAAATTTATAACGCTTTTAATGAAAATCACAACTATTCTGTAACTTTTCTGCAAACTATTCTGCAAACTATTCTGCAAAACTTTTCCCAGTCATTTCCCACACGCACCTTTCACAAGTAACTCATGTTTGTACTACTTTTTATATCATTTATCTGAATTATTCATCTCGGTATCAATTGCATGAAAGTAAGAGCTTCGGTTAGTGAAATAATGGTGCTGATAAAAGTCAGTTTAAAACTGCTTCCAAACACGGAAACAAGTAACGAGCAGTAGAAAGAGATACGAGTGAACTACGGATGTTTATGCATTCATAGGAAACTTAGAGTTGCGAACTTGCATAGAATAAATGTTATATAAAAAAAAATATCCAAATTATAATGCTTTTCATAATAGCTGGTGGATAAAATAATTTTCTATCGAAGTTCTAGTTTCTTTAATATATTCCGAAAAACATGAATTTGCATAAAAATCCGTAATCTAGATATCAGTTTCAAAGTATTCAATTTTAACTACTTGTATCATCAGTTGTTTACATTTCACTCGTATCATGAATTATTCTGAACTCATATAAGATGATTAATAGCTACAAATCGTATAAACAGTGAAATAAAAATATGACTGGCTACAAACAGTTATTAATGTTTGCGATAATTCATACAATCTTTTTCAATCATTCTTTTCTGACAAATACACTTTAGTTAAAATCTAATCGTCTGAACATAAATTCTAACCAAAACTTTTAACTTAAAAATTAAACGTAACATTTGTAAATGTTAAAAACTGTGCGATAATTTTCTTTTTTTCTTTTGGAAATTTGAATACGACATAAGGTTGACGTTTACAAATATTATCGAAATTTCGTTTTATTTTAAAGGTTCAAACAGGCCGAGAGGTTAACGTTCGAAAATACAGACATGTTTCGCGAAATTCTTTTCGTGAGTTTAATTTACTTCGGAAGAGAAAGTGTTGGTGGAATTCAAAGATGGGGTACGCAGTTCGGACAAGCTCCTCTGTTAGAGAGATTTTTCTGGAAAGCATTGGACTTCGCCTATCCAGACGAAGCGAGCAGACAAATGGCGATGATGAAAGGAGAATTTATTCCAGAGAATGCTCTGCCTGTTGGTATAGAAATTTGGAGGAACAAGCTGTTTGTCACCGTGCCAAGATGGCGTAATGGTAAGTCGAACAAATAATTTATAATTTATAAAATTCGATATTTTTTTAGAAACATTTTCACAGTGCTTAATTAATTGGCATTATTCTAGACAGTAAGATATACCGTCAATCTCTCGACGCCGAGCTCCGTAGCTCGTAATAACATAAATTACTTATCTGATAGATTTCATAACTTAACGATCGAAAATAAAAATCAGATAATCAGATCAAATAAAATACAAATTATTGTACTTTTATTAATCACACAATTAGGATTGTGAATTCGAGCTCTACCTGTAATTTTTCTGTTACTACATTCGACGTCGAGGGATTAAATAGAATAGTTTCACATATAATGATAATACCTATGGACTGATAGGTCTAAGACTTATTGTAGTAGAAGAAACCGCGTGTAGTTGACTAATTTTTAACACATCCAATTTTTATGAATAAGCCACTGATATTATATTGACTATTTTCATAAAAGTTTATACGTTTACTTAAATATACAAAAATAATTTTGAAAATCGCTTTAACACGTTCCGTGCCAACTTTCCGTTGAAGCCATTTGGAATCTTCATTGTAAAACAAAGAATTTTGTAAACCCTGTAAACTTTGTAAACTGTACACTCTTTTCTTCATAATTACAGTCTTTGTATTTTTGTACAGATTGTAAAGCATGCGTTAAACGCAAAATTATTTAATCAGCCTGAATGAAAAGTGTCTAAAAATCAGTCTGGCACGGAACGTGTTAATTGAGTCTAAACTGTAATTTTTTATTTGTTCAGATTAATGAGAGTACTAAGTCAGCAAACCTCACAGTCGGAAATTAGTCAGCTAGCACTGATCTCCCCTACTTCAATTTTTTTACAAAATTTAAAAATATACATTACAATTTTTTACAAAATTTAAAAATATACGTTACAATTTTTTACAAAATTTAAAAATATACGTTACAATTTTTTACAAAATTTAAAAATATACGTTACAATCTTTTACAAAATTCAAAAATATACGTTACAATCTTTTACAAAATTTAAAAATATACATTACAATTTTTTACAAAATTTAAAAATACACAAATTTTACTCCTATGAAGGCAAAGCTCCTTGGAGTACCGTTCAGTTTCTTGTTGCTCGCCAACTTACGATCTCCGCACACAACTTACCCTACCGATAGTGAGAATTAAGAAATACCGAATCTCTTCGAACAAATACAATCGCAGTTAATGATGAAGATAGGTTAGAGAAACGCAAACATAAATGCACGTGTACCATGTTTACGTTTATCTAACGCAATTAGTGTCAGGAAAATCGTTGAAAGATAAAGTTGCTCGATAAAGAGCTACAGTGTGAAAATCTAGACGAATGTCTCGTGTCAGGAACCGGAAGCAACCATAAACACAATGCACAGAAGATCACTGGGAGCAGTGGACGCCTCGAAATCTCGTCTGGCCGACTTCCGGTTCGCGACAAAAAGTGCCGAAAACCGTGTAAGCGATTTCAATGGGACATTTCTGTGTCTCAGTCGTCCTCCGCCTCCACTTCAACCAAAATCCTTCCCCTAACACCGTGGCCTGGAAGGGAACCAAGGGTGAATGGGCTTATTCACTTCTGTGCTCTTTTATTTTCCACTTCTTTCCTTGCTCTTGGTACTTTATGTTTATTATACACGTTGGCGCGCGCCAGCCCATTGTGTATAAAATAAAAAGTCGACAATATCGTCGGCACACCGTGCACAATTTTTCATACTTCGGTCTTTAACCCTTCTGCTTCGTAAGATCACATTGATCATTTTTTTATTTCTTAATTTTTCTCTTTTATTCAGTTTGAACCCGTTTCAAGAAATATTAAGTTTCTGCGTAAGTTCTGTCCTTCGATATCTTAATGCACGATAAACCGTGGCGAATAGAATAATTTTCTTTCGATGGTGAAAGAATAGTTAAAATTTGAAAAGTTAACCTTTTATTACAAATTCCTAATTAACACCCACTTAATTCGAATATAAATAACAAAAAATCTTTTTAAACTTAAAGATCTTTGTTTCGACTGAATTATTTTTATCCGATTCGCCTCGGTCTACCCTAAGAGCTGCAATAATTTTTTTAATTCACAAGAGTGCTTGAAAAATTAGAGAAAAATATTGTTGTTACTTTATCGTTGTTCAGGAGTTCAGAAAGATTTTTAAGAGCGTTTAAAATTTCTAGTAATACAGGCTACATAATATACTCTTTCTTTAACCCGCTGTAATCACAATTTTGGTTTCTCGTGAAAAGAAAGCTATATACGATTACGATTTCGCAGCTTGATCGAAAAATTAGGAACCAATACTATAAATAACTTACTTCATACCAGATCAATGGTGTAGTAATAAAAGTATTAATAATACAGCGGTAAAGAATGTGCAAGACTCAAAAAATATAAATACATAAATTTAAAAAAATTCTTATAAGTAACAGTGGAATATTGCACGGTTCAAAAAGAGTATGATACGTTTCAAAAAATCGTAAAAATGTTGTTCGGTATATTTTGCAGCGGACAGAATTTTTACAGCAACCTAATATATTGACTTCAGTTCCATCATATTCGTTTATTTTATTTTTCTTTTATTCAATAAACACTTCCTTTTCCTTTCCTCTCATCAATCTTCGGTATTCCTTTCGTTCTTCATCTTCCTCCATTCTTTCCGATCTCGTTCCCGCTGTTTCTCATTTACAATTACTCTCCATCCTAGCCTTCTTGTCGGTCCTCTGAAAGTTCGGTAAACGCGTCAAAGCCCACCGTAGTCGGTATTGTTTTTAGGGCAAGTTTTTTATGCATCCACTGCTTTGTTTGGTTCGTTCTTTCTTCTGATGTCAGGTTCATTTGAAACGTCAGACGGAGGATATGAAATATTAAGGGAAGAAGGGAAAGGAAGGGAAGGTTCCATTCATGTTTTAAAACGAGACGCGAACCGCCTTGTTTTTCTCAGACAAAAATGGAATTTTCATACGGTTGACACAGGTCAACTGAGCGCGATTGTGATCTCAAAAATTCAAAGCTTTCTTAAAAATGTGTCGCGACACGTTTCGCAGGTTCGCGATATCGGAAGCAATGTTGCAATACTACGGTCGTACAAGTCTGTCACGCAAAGGTGACATGTGAAAAAAGTTCGTGTCATTATCATGCTACTTTCGATTGTTTAACCTTTGAGGGATACCGCTTGACAATCTAGCTTACAAAATTTTTGCGACAGTGTCAGGTATGCTAGATGTTGTCCGATAAATTTGAAAGGCGAGGAATGCTGCGTGTCAACTGTTCAGTGGCTTGTCAGTCACGCGATTTTATGAATCGTGATGGAGTGTCACATATTTTTATTACATGTCTGTTCGCGAAATAACAACCAGTTTTATTCACGGATGATATATCGGCGATTTTCAGTATTTAAATCATTTTCTATGCGGCATTCATTTAAGAATTAAAATTGTAAATTTAGTTTATTGAAATGATTAGTAGTATAAGATCAGTCTTAGATAATTTACATGTAATTGAGAAATTTCCCTTTGAAACTGTTACTACAGTTAAGATTCTTTTTATAATATCCTAATCGCGATGGAGTGTCATGTATTTTTATTACATATCTGTTCGCGAAATAACAACCAGTTTTATTCATGGATGATATATCGGCGATTTACATTTAAGACATTCATTTAAGAATTAAAATTGTAAATTTAGTTTATTGAAATGATTAGTAATATAAGATCAGTTTTAGATAATTTACACGTAATTGAGAAAGTTCGCTTTGAAACTGTTACTACAGTTCAGATTTTTTTTATAATATCCTTAGTAAAAGAAATATTTTATTTTATTTTATTTATTTATTTTTTTTATTTTAATAACTGACAAATGTAAAAAGTCCACGGAAAGGAAGTGATATATCAATTTTAACGAATTTTGAGTTTAACATTTTTTCGTATGCTCCTGTGAATGCTTTTTATCATTAACCATGTTGTATCGCGGATTAAAATTTTCTGTTTCTTTGGAATTATAAGAACAGTTATAAGCAATTATAAGTACAACGACGAGCCTAAACTGTCCTAATAAAACGGCGATGTATTCCATACAAACGAAGTGGAAACAACAGTTTCTTTTCCGATCTTCAGTATTTGTCCCGAATAAATGGCGGTTAAAACCGGAGTCTCGATTAATCGAAGTCCCAATTAACAGGAATCCACTGTATATATACTGTATAAAAAACAGTGAAAAGAAACTGATGTTTCGTTAAGAAAATTATTTACATATAGTACTTTGATGTTACAGGAATTCCGGCGACGTTAAACTACATATCCCTTGATGCAAATCGGGGTGGATCTCCAAAACTTACCCCTTACCCGAATTGGGTTCAAAATAAAGCTGGAGCCTGTGGTAGCGCAATTACTACAGCTTACAGGTATGTATTACATAAAAAATTCTGTGTTTAAAAACTCTTATTCGACCCTTGTGTCAATTTGATACACTTTTCTCGCAAAAAGTACACGTTACAATAAGTGTAAGAAAAGAAATATCTATGCCTTATATATTACGTTATTATTTATGGACGACGCGAACAGTATAATGTTTGAACGTACAGAAATTTAATTTCCTATTTTAATTTAACTAATATATTTAATAATTAAATTAATTTTAATATTTTACACCGACATAATAAATTGTATTTCGTTTTGTAACTTCCAATTGAATGTAAATAATTGTTATCTTCATTTTTTAAGAAACAGAATAACGTACAATGGACTACGCTTGAATAGGTTGTGTTTGAAGAAGGGGAAAGCGGATGATAAAATCTTATAGAATCTACTAGATCTTAATCGTATTTCCTACCTCATATGGCACATGGTTTTTGGTTGAATAATACATTTACTTCTTACTAATGAGGTATCAAATCTGTGAGAAAATTCTCTCGCTCTTCCTCGTATAATAAACGAAAAAAAAAAAAAGTTACATAACGGGTTTCTGATCTGCTGTAACAGAAAAATTCTTTTTCGTTCATTTGCAAAAGTTCAAGCCGTTTCAAGTTGCAAAAAATTAAAATTTATTAAACAAGTACATATTTCTTGATAGAAATAGGTACCAATGAACATTTGGATCGAGAAAAAAAAATTTGGTTTGTAAAGGCTCGTCCAAACAGAAAATTATGCTCATAGACATGTATCCGCAGACAATCTGCAGATAGGAGGTAAAATATGGTCTACAGACTGTCTGCGGACAATTGTCTGTAAGTTTGGATAAAGTTTAATACACAATCCTCAATGTGTTAAAGGATAATTCTAATAAACATGAATTGATTGCCCTAGTATCTCGGGCGAAGCCGATACGGAGGCTGCTAATATTTAATAATTTACTAATAATTTACTAATAATTTACCAATCATTTACCAATAATTCACCAATAATTTACCAATAATTCACCAATAATTTACCTATAATTTGCCAATAATTTACCAATAATTTACCTATAATTTACCAATAATTCACCAATAATTCACCAATAATTTACCAATAATTTACAAATAACTAAAAAATAAAAATTTATTTGGTCAGGGGATTTATTGCTGATATTATTATTTCAGAATACACGCAGATGCTTGCGACAGACTTTGGGTGTTGGATACGGGTACCATAGGAATTGGAAACACAACGATACAAGCGTGCCCTTACACTCTGAATGTCTTTGATTTAACAACAGATAAAATTTTGAGGCAGTACAGATTGAGAGCCGAAGATGTTAATATGGTATGTACAACTGTATAACATAAAATTGTAAGAAATTAACACTAGGTTTACGGACATTGATCACATTATTTTAATGGGTGCATTGAAACAATGATTTGTTTCAATCGTTGTTCAATCGGATAGCGTTTCGTGTAATTCGATTAAAATTATTCCTCACAGAATACTTTCATCGCCAACATCGCCATCGATTTGGGAAAAGGTTGCGAAGACGCTTTCGCTTACATGTCGGACGAGTTAGGATACGGACTGATCGTTTATTCCTGGGAACAAAATAAATCTTGGCGAGTCGAGCATAGCTATTTCATGCCGGATCCCCTAGCCGGTGATTACAATATCGGTGGCCTGAATTTCCAATGGGGTGAAGAAGGGATTTTCGGCATGAGCTTATCTCCGGTCGTCCTAAACGGATATAGGACACTATTCTTCCATCCTCTCAGCAGTAAAAGGGAATTTGCGGTTTCCACAAGAATACTGAGGGACGAACAATTGTCTCAAAATAGTTATCACGAATTTCAGGTAAGCGTATAATCGGAATATTATAATATTACAATAACATAATTCTTGCCGATTGATTCATTATTCAATATGGATTTAACCGTTTGAGTCCCAAGCAGCGCGATCGCGCTCTTCAGATTTTGTGTCGAAAAATTCCAGTACATTTCGAGCGCTGTGGACAATTCAAGGTGCAGTCACCAATTGTCGAAGTAGCGCGCTCAGATTTACTGACGCGCGTACATCGCACAGCTCCCTTTTTAAATGTAAATAATACAGATAAAACATTTTGTATTTCATTGTTATCTTGTCAATAATTTTTATCGAACAAAACTTGAAATATTTATAAACTTACAGTACGCGTATATAATAATACAGATGTATTTCATAAAATAACGAATTACGAATTAAAAATATTTTTTGTGTTACCAACAATTTAAACGGAGAGTAACACTTATAATTTTTTTCTTCGCAATGGATTAAGACAAGCGCTATCGCGCCGCCTGGGTCTTTTCGTACTCGTTTAGAGAAAGCGCGGTTGCGCTGTTCGGGATTTTTCGACAGTGTTTTTTCAATACCCCTTGGGACTCAAACGGTTAATAACACAACATACTAAAAAAACGTAGGGTTGACCGAGGCGAATTATATTTATTTAATAGTGAAAAAGTAATGGTAAAAAATTTTTAAAAAAAGTTAATTTTTTATTATAGATTCGTAATTAATATCCATTTAATTTGAATATTAACCCCTTGCACTCGTGAACTTTTTTAAGTTCCAAAGAACTACTGTGAAAACTTAGTGTTCTTTTGGAAAGGGAAACAGAAAATTGCAAATGTTTGCGATTTTGTATTTACTTAGTTAATTTAGTTTATTTTAAAACAAAAGAAGTGTTTGAATTAACGAAGATACAGAATTTAATTCAAAACTTAGTCTCTGAAGAAAATTATGCACATCCCCATAGCGGCGCCAGTCGAGTGCACAGGGTTAATGATAAAAAATTGTTTTACACTTAAAAATCTTTCTTTTGACTGAATTCTTATTTTGGTCAGATTCGCCTCGGTCGATTCTAAAAAGATTGCTGATTAATTTATAATGCGAATACCTTCTTAGGTATTTTGTATTTCAAAAATTGCTTCGCTGTGATAAAAAATAATTTAGAGTAAAATTGTTTTAGATCATGGCAGTTTTACTGTATCAACTTCGTACGGATGAAATATCATTTCTCAGAAATGAAATTTTACAGGTTACTTAAAGATAAAGAAATTGTAAAAACAGTATTCGAAGAAATTTTTATTCTAGTACTAATATTTTTATAAATTTGAAGCAATAAAATTAGTTAAATAATTGAATAATGTAAGACATGTAAAATTATTTTAATCAAACGAACCTGATCAAAAGCATTATTTAAGAAAATAATATTTCATATGCACCTAATGCTATACAATTTTTATTTTACGTTAAATTACACATCTCGCCGACTGTACAACTTGAAATATATTATAATTATTAGTCAATAAAAATATTAAATCCTCTTGACACTTGAACCGCATAAGTTTCAATAATTTCAAACTTTTTAATCTTTTACATTACGAATGATACCGAAATAAAAATATACATTGTTATAATAATTTTCATTATCATACGTATATGATTCTACAAAATCAAATGTATGATTTTATTTTAAGTATTGAAATCGGTTCCATTATTACTATATTATAATTTAAATAATTATAAATTGCCTTCACAAAAATATAACTGTTTTATAAAAACAGAATTAATTGTGATTAATGTCAACAGGTTCTTCCCGAAAGAGGACCACTTGGTCACTGTACTGCTTCTGTCATGGATGAGAATGGACTCCAGTTCTTCAATTTAATCGATCAAAATGCAGTGGGCTGTTGGAATTCTTTGTTGGGATACGCGCCTGAAAATCAAGCAATCGTTGCTAGACACGATGACGCTATGATATTCCCAGCAGACGTTAAGGTAAAATATCCTTTTTAAAAAGAACATTCGATTTTAAGTCTCAATTTACTTTTATTTTCAATGTATCGTATCAACTTCGTTTTTCTTCCAAAATTATAGTTCGTTTCTAATCGAATATCTTCCGTAATAACATAAAAATCAGTACCTTATACCGTATTTATAGTTCTTGGAATATACACAGTGCGTCACAAATCAGTCCCCACTTTTTCTTGCCACTTTTGATAATTTCACAAATATTATCGAACTA
>SMSQ01020178.1:0-16092 GCA_019453375.1 Ctenoplectra terminalis | reverse complement strand
TTTTTTTTTTTTTTTTTTTTTTTTTTTTTTTTTTTTTTTATTAAAAAATATGAATGGAGATTTGTTTCCATTGAATTATGTATTTCTTTCAAATATCTATCATTTCGATTCCCTCGGTACAGATAGGTAATGGATAGTTCTAGTGTTAAATCAAGTGCAGAACCAATGAAACGAGAAACGCTTATTAAATTTCGAACGACATTCTGTCGTTGTTCCGGTCAGCAAACTTTCCGGTTAATTTCCGTGCAAAAGGTAACTGTTGCGCTTGTGTAAAGCGGAATACTTCCGACCAGCGGATAAAGCAATTCACGGTACTCCAAATACACCCGCATCAATCATACGCGAACCGACGAACACGATCGTCTGTCTGCCTGTCTCGGGTTCAGCTTAGTATGTATTACGCGTCAAAGACAAAACGGATAAACCGACGACAGTAATTTCGCACAGTGCACACTAACCGTGTACATACGCGTCCATGGACACGTAAATGTATACATACAGACACAGAACTTTGAATTGGCACGATTTGCTCGGGACAATGAAGTACCTCGTCCTTTAAAGGCGACCGTAAACGGAGCCGCTATGATCGTACTTAGTACCGAAACAGGTAACCATTTTGTTCAAGGACTTTATTTTGAAAATACTTTCAGCTCAACTTGATACACATTTAACGAAAATTCGAAGTATCAACTCTTTACTGCACGATTTTTTTTGTTTTGCTTGGGAAAAAATATTCTAAGTGTAGGAAAAATTACTAATTATTTCCAAATATTAACTCTTTACTACACAACTTTCCTGTTTTGCTGAGGAAAAAATATTCTAAGTGTAGGAAAAATTACTAGTTATTTCAGAATATTAACCCTTTATTACACGATTTACTTGTTTTGCTTGAAAAAAATATTCTAAGTGTAGGAAAAATTACTAGTTATTCCTAAATATTAATTCTTTACTACACAATTTTCCTGTTTTGCTGGGATAAAATATTCTAAGCGTAGGAAAAATTACTAGTTATTTCAGAATATTAAACCTTTACTGCACGATTTATTTATTTTGCTTGAAAAAAATATTCTAAGTGTAGGAAAAATTGCTAGTTATTTCAGAATATTAACCCTTTATTACACGATTTACTTGTTTTGCTTGAAAAAAATATTCTAAGTGTAAGAAAAATTACTAGTTATTTCGAAATATTAACTCTGTACTCTACAATTTTTCCGTTTTGCCCAGGAAAAAATATTCTAAGTATAGGAAAAATTACTAGCTATTTCGAAATATTAACCCTTTACTGCAGGATTTGCATTGGAAAAAATCTTCCAAATATAAGATCGCTAGTTATTTCGAAACATTAACTCTTTACTACACCATTTGTTTGTTTTGCTTAAAGAAAAAAAAATATTCTAAACGTAAAAAGGAGTATCACTTATGGGAAGAATATTTAAGAAATTTTTAACATTATTAAAAGTCTCAATTATTGAAAAGAAAAACTGGAACATGCCATGTACGGTATACCACGATCATGAGACATATAAGAAATAAATGAAAGTTTGGATTGGGACATATATGACCCACTGTATGGGAAGGGATTAAGATTGAATCATTAATTTTTTTATTCAAGACATGATGAACATTTTGTATAATAATGTAATCTTGCTTTGTGCAATTTTGTGAAGCTTTCAGCTATTTTAGTGAAATTTTGAATTATTTTCACAATTTCTAAATTAAATTGATATTAAGTACACGATAACTTGAAGAGTGTTAACTGATGAGTTTAATAAATATTTGTATTTATTTCCATAGGTAGTGTAATAAATGAAAATTATGGTAATATAGCGTTGCATTGGACAATTTTGGAGCATTGCGTATAAATTATAAAATATTTATGCGATTTAATTTATAATATAAAGTATACTGCACAAAACAAGATCATTTCTATCTATTATGTTATCTCCGCTTCAATTTTGTCTGTATTGACACGCTTCAACAAGAATCCTTTATTTCAGAAATTTCGATTAATCCCTTTTTGTGCGAGCTTCATAGCAGCGGTTTCTGTATATCAAAACAACCGTCTGTTTTCTGTTACCTGCTCATTCGATCTCTATTTTCCACACTGTCAAATGCGTCACGCTAAAGTCGATATTATCAATGTTATTTTCTCGTCGCCAGTCTGTTCATTGGTCGTAAACAGTGTCNTTTTTTTTTTTTTTTTTTTTAACAAACGTCTCTTCCAAAAACAGACCGAAAACTACAGCTTTTTAAAACGAGTGTTTTGTATGCTCGAGGTCAAATTTAACGTCACCAAAGAAGAAAATTCGAGGGTTTGTCCGTTTTCGCATTAATATCTTGAAAAACATCATTTACGAGAGCATTGAGGTAAAACAAAAATTGGATAAAAATGTAATTAAAATCAATAATGATTCTAAACAGCAAAATTTAAAAAAAACCACGCTAGCTGCACAAATACGTTAACACTAAATCTACCTATTTGTATCAAAGAAATTATGATAATAAATACTTGGAAAAATATATAAAGCAACAGAAATAAATCTTCAAGCACATATTTTACGGAAAATAACAGAAAATACTCAAAACTGCATCGTTAACAATTTATAAAATTTGAGTAATGAAATTACGAACAGACTATTTGACCACTTTGGTAGCTTTAGTGTTAAAAAAGTATAGAAAAATAATTTAACGCCAGAACTACCTAAAGTAGTCAAACGAAATTTTATAAATTTACTGCGGTGCCTTTCCGAGGATTTTCCGTAATTTTCTATTAAAAATGTAGATAACGGTTGTATGTTTTGCAAAATATATATTTTTTAAAATAAACTGTTAAATGTTTGTCAGTGACAAATTTTGATTTGGTTCTCTATTTGCGATCCTACAATTGTACGAAAAATTCATCTTAACACTAGAACTACCGAGGTGGTCAAAATGACTGGTTTGCAATTTTTCATATAAATTCTATAAATTTATAATAATGCATTTTTAAGAATTAATTGTGTTTTTAACGAATATGAACAAAGATTTATTTCCCTTGGATTTTATATTTTTTTCAAATAATTATCATTGCGAATTCTTCAGTGGAAATAGGTAAACTTTAATCGTCGGTAGTTCTAGCGTTAACCGCTACGGAGATATTCTGTTTTCAACGCGATTACGTTCAATTTCCAAAGATGACCATGATGATTTACAAAATTAAAAATTTATGTTTCGCTTACCAGAGGAAAAAGGATATTTGTAAAATAAATAAAAACAAGTACTTTCACAAGCAATAGTAATTTTTTTCGTTCAAAATAAAACTTCCTTTCTTCAGTGATAAAGAATCGCACGGAGTGCGAGGGGTTAACCGTTTTGTGGTCCGAGCTACGTCTGACGCATATTCAATAGTCTACCTTTAAAAACTGTTAATAATTTAGCTAAATTTTCATATTTTTATAACCAATAAGATATCCGGATAGAAAAATTCCATTTGATTAAATTTTGATACAGAAGAATTTCATATCGCAAAAATGAAAATAATGGAACAAAATAAAGTACGGAGTCTTGCTCGACATATCTAAAATATTTTTTTTATTAACTTCAATCCCTTCGAATCTTTTTTTTTTGTTTTTGGTCATAAAATATTTTAGATTCACAAAATATACGATATTAATTCTTGCATCGATTAATGCCTAATATAATACCTAAGATGGTCGGACACTTTTGTGACCAACCGTGTGTCACCGACACGAGCGTCAAACGGTTGAAGAAACTCGATGAATTTCAAGGTAACTAACACAATGTTATTAATAATATCAATATATTAATTATAATTATGCCAGTCAGGTAAATATTGACGGGTTAATGCCTTTGATCGCGTATGTATATTAACGCAAATATATGCGACCCCGTTTGGCCGTATAGATGCCACTCACCAGAATTAAATTAACACTAAAGCTGCGTTTAATCCTGAGTACGCGACAGTAAATGCTCAGCTTTACGATTCGGTAAACGTAAAAATGCAAAGGACAGAGTCATTTCTGGTAAATGGTGAAATATCTCTACGTTCTCTCGTTATTTCGACGTCAAAGAAGAGAGAATCGGAACAAAAGAGCTACAACTTCGAACGCGATGAGTATAAAAATCCTGGATCAAAATTAGAAACCATATTTTCTCGGGGGAAAAAGAACTAAACTCGCTGTTTTTCCTAACTCTTTTTTTCTTTTAATTTAACATGTGAAGAGATAACGATTGAATTAACCGAAATAGGTGGAGGATAATTAAGGTTAAGGATAAAATATGCATCGAAAGAATCATTTGTTGAAATCAATTTTAGTATGGTAATCTAACATTTAAGGGAGAGATTGAATTGATTTTAAATTTGATTTAAATTAGCCAGTTTTTCATTAGATTCAATCAAATTAAATCGGTTACTAAACCACTCGAATAGTAATAATGGTTTCCTGATAACTAATATAGTTCTCGGTGTTATTTATTCAAGAAACCGTCTGCCCTACATAGTATTTATTAGCTGGAATAAAATTATGAAACACTAGGTCGGAGTTATTCACTTCAATAATTGTAATGTGTGACAGAGAATGATTCAGCGTTAGATTTACCAATCAGTCAAAATTATTTATTTGTAATTTGTCAGATAAATTCTGTGAGTCTATAACGGTAGATTTTTAGACATTTTCTGTGATTTTCTAAAAAGAACATACAAAAAAATTTATTTCCCTTGCATCATATATTTTCTTTTCTTTTCTTTTTTTCCAAACATCAGTCATTTTTATTTCTGTGATACAAATAGATATATTTTAATCGTCGGTAATTCTAGTGCCAATTATATTCTAAAATTTCGAGGAATGAATTGAGGATCAAAGACAAGAAAAATATTTATGTTCGCATTGAAAGGAAAAGTGACCAGTTGCCTTTCAATAATTTTCGATTCGCTACGTAACCTCATTCTTAAATATTTTTCAAGAAAATTACTGTATTATTATTATTGCGGAAGATTGAAAAACAGAAGGTTATTTTCCTTATTTTGACTTTCACGTTCGCTTTTCAAGTATTAAGATAATTAAAAATAACGGTAAATAAATTAAATCAATTTACCAAAAATTAATTACAATTAGAACCCAGATTCTTCCGTATTTAACTTTAAATTTATTTCTCTTTTTTATCTAAAGACTGCTGATTTTCAACAAATTTTTAATTCGTTTCCTTTGTCTTATTTTTCTCTCAAGCCAACGGAGCTCTTCATCATCTTCCGTTACATGTAAGCACACAACCTGAGAATTCTAAATTCGCAACCAGAAACATCAGTACTCGGTCTGAATCTACCACACGGTCGATCGAGTTTCTTCCTCCCGCGATATCGCTTACGCGAAAAATGTTCGCATTATTCCTTAAAAATAGAGTGACGTCTACGATCGCATCGTGATGTAACTTCTATCCGTTATACAGCGGTGCTCAAATTCCGTAACAAGTTGCTTCACGATTCCCTCAAAGTCGCTTAGAAAATTTAGATTGGACGGAAAATAAAAAAGTAGACGTTTTGAGTAGCTCCGCGCCCATCGCAACTCGAATTTCGCGGTTTCTACCGAATTCGAAGGCCAGTATTTTTTAAACAAATTCGAAACCGGTTAAATGATGACTTAAACTAACTCTAATTTCACGTGTACTATATTATATTTGATTTGGAACAAAATCTCTGATGTCGACTCCAAAAACTGATCGATTTTATCATGTTTTTAAATAATTAAACAGTTCCATAGGGTTTTGATACCTACGTATGCTAACTTTATTATTGCATATCAATTTTTAAAAACCTATTTTATCATATAATATTCTACTATACAGTGATGTAATAAAAAATACACAAAATATTCAAATTATAATATTTTTTATAATATCTGGTAGATGAAATAATTTTCTACCGAAGTTCTATTTTTTTCGCTATATTAATAAAAATATTAATATAGCATTAAAATTCGCAGTCTAACGATAAAGAATAAAATCACCACAGCTAATTTTGTCTGCAATTTAACCCTTAACTGACGAGGTACTGTCTGAGAAATCCTGTGAACACTTTTAAATAAATGCTTGTTTATTTCATGTTTTCTTAGAAATCAAATTTCATTAATATTGCTCGTGTTAACCCTTTGCACTCGAAAGACACATTTTTGCAACACTTGTCTCGAGGAACAGTGAATGCATTTTGACGAGTGCCGACCTAATATATCGCAGGAAGCAAAATTACCAAGCTTAAGGTTTGATATTAGGTCTTGTATAATGTAAAAATACACGAAAAGTTGAAATGAAATAATTATATTATACACGATTGGAGTCGCTGCATTGATCCAAGTGGTGAGTGAGAGTCACCTCTCGAGTGCAAAGGGTTAATAAATCTATCAGAAATATTTAAACCCTTTTTCTTTAAAAACAATTTAAAAATTTAATGTTTAAGTAAAAAAAAAAAAAAAACAAAGTATATCAGACACCGTTGCACCAGTTAATGGTTAACCCCTTGACTTATAATTTCTTCGATCTTCATACATATTAGCGATAGTTATTCACGTCTTTGACACTCTGTCAAACGCAAAGTATCGAAATATTACATGTATTTTGTATTTGCTAATTTTCAATATTGTAAATTTAAATTACAGTTAAAGCTAAAATTGAACTTTATCATAAATATTGTGTCTTTTTACTGTATTTTATCCAGAATCGGCGCCACGAGTGTGACTCGTGGTTATAGGGCAAAGGGTTAAGTTACATCCTATTCAAACCGATCGAGTATCCAGATATTTTTTCGCGATCATGTATAACTGGTGTGTACAAGATTATTATGAGCTCGGAATGCAAATTTTTCTACCATTTCGATGTTCGAAATCTGGTGAACGGCAACGTCAGCTCGCTAAATATTAAGTCAACCAACGAAAACCTCAAACAAGGATGCTCTCGAAAATTTCCTCCGCGCAGCGGAATAATTAGTCGACGCTCTTCACCAAGGGATTCGCGAATCAGTGTCAATGGAGGAACGAAACGACGATTCGCAGGGAACCCACCCCCTCGTGCACACAGATTCGCCAAGACGTTGGAGAACAAACTTAACGAGCGGAACTTTCTTCCATTTTCACGTCTTCGCCTGGACCATCCGAAGGATTCCACCGAGACGGACACTTTATCGCGAGAATTTCTCTAATTGGCTGAATGTTCCATGGATTCGAATCAATTCTACCGTGTTTCGAATTGATGTTCAACGAAATTTTCCATGGATAAAGGGAACGAGAGACCGTGCTTATAGACAGAACTGTGGAGTTGGCAATCGAAATCTGGTGATTCCGACCCCGACCACCGACTCCTAATTTTTTTTTTGCCTCCGATTCTGACTCCTGATTTTATTTGCTTCCGCTTCCAACTCCAATTCTGATCCAGATCCCGATTCCTAATTTATTTTTTGCCTCCGATTCCGGTCCAGACCCCGACTCCTAATTTTTTTCCCCTCCGAATCTAATTCCGATTCATATTCTGATCCAGACCCCGATTCTTAATTCTTCTTGTCCCTGATTCTGATTTCTATTTTGGTCCAAAACCCGTTTCCTAATTTTTGTTACCTGTGATTCTAGTTTAGACACCGATTTTTAATTTTTTTTTTTTTGCTACCGATTGCGATCCAGATCGAGACTCGTAATTTTTTTTGCCCACAACTCCGATTCCTATTTTGGTCCAAAACTCAACTGCTAATTTTTTTTTACCTGCGATTCTATTTCAGACACCGACTTCTAATTTTTTTTGCCACCGATTCCGATCCAGATCCAGACTCCTAATTTTTTTTGCCCTCAATTCCGATTCCTATGCCGGTCTAGACCCCAACTTCTAATTTTTTTTGCTTCCGAATCTAATTCCGATTCATATTCTGATCCAGACCCCGATTCTTAATTCTTTTTGCCCCTGATTCTGATTTCTATTTTGATCCAAAACCTGTTTCCTAATTTTTTTTACCTGCGATTCTGGTTCAGACACTGATTTCTAATTTTTTTTGCTACCGATTCCGATCCAAATCGAGACTCCTAATTTTTTTTGCCCACAATTCCGATTCCTATTTTGGTCTAAAACCCGACTCCTAATCTTTTTTGCCTCCGAATCTAATTCCTATTCATATTCTGATCCAGACCCCGATTCTTAATTCCTTTTGTCTCCGATTATGATTCCTATTTTGATGCAAAACCCGTTTCTTAATTTTTTTTTACCTCCGATTCTGGTTCAGACACAGATTCCTAATTTTTTTTTTTTTTGCCTCCGATTGCTAATCTTTTTTACCTCCAATTGCGACTCCTATTCTGGTCCAGACCCCAAGTCCTGATTTTTTTTACCTCCGACTCTAATTCCGATGCATATTCTGATCCAGACCCAGATTCTTAATTCCTTTTGCCTCCGATTCTGACTCCTATTCTGGTTCAGACACCGATTCCTAATTTTTTTTACCTCCGATTCGGGCATCTATTCTGGTCCAGACCCTGACTCATGATTTTTTTTGCATCCAGCACCGATACCAACTCCTATTCTGATCCAGACCCTGATTCTTAATTCTTTTTTCCACCGATTCTGACTCCTATTCTGGTCCAGACACCAACTCATCATTTTTTTTTGCCTTCGACCCCGGGTTCGATCCCGAGCTCGACTCCTACGTTTATGATAGATGATTGTATCTATACATATAGATTACTGTATCCATATGCATATGGACAATTTTATATAAAGCTACAAGAACGATTTATTTTTTGCTGCTTTTGGCGTCATTCGTTTTATCGATCTTTGCAACCGCGACCTATTACACTTCAGAATTTAGTTTTCGGAGTCGAAACTGAGGACTTCGACTGGTCCGGTGACCAGAAATTTTCTCTGAACCTCAACTCTGACTTCATAGCTCTGGTTATGAAGGCCAATTATAAGCAGGCATCTAACACTTGTTGTTAGATGTCCTCAAAATGTATTTGTGCAATTATGCAATTGCGAGACTGTCCATAAAAATCGTTTTCGATGGTTATGAGACGATCAAATTAATTCTGAGACGAAGTCTAATGCATACTGCATTGCGCTAAATTTTTAATTCCAATGTTAAATTAAACTGGATGTTATTTTTTTTTTTTTTGTTTTTAACTATTCTCATTTCAACGTGTACGAAATATTTTCATCCACGGAAATTTATCGAAGTATGTTACAGTGAATCTATTAATATATATTGCATTTAAAAAATATTAATAAATATATAATTCAGAGAATAGTTGGCAAGATAGAATCGAAAAAGTGGAGATAAATTTTGTTTCAATCAAAATATCTGTCTCTTGAATAAAATATGTGTTCTACGTCTAATTTAATTCATTAAAATGGAACGTAAAATCGATATAAAGTACTGTTAATATGAAAGAGAAAATAGAACACATATTTCGAACAAATAATTACTCCGCTCCGTTACTAATGAGCTATGACACGTTTAATCATATCGCTTATACATAATATGTAGGGCAAATGTGAATGATAAATTTAAGAAGAAAAAATAGAGGCACAAGATGTTAATGAAAGTCTAGAAAGTCAACGAAACATTGGATTAACTTCGAGAACACTGGTTTAGCGGGAAAGTCTTAATAGCTTGTTTGAACGAAGAAAGTTTGGAACTCGATCAAATCTTATCAAGAACAGGGACAAGATTGAATCTGATGTGTAACTTAAAATTAACTCGTAAAAATTAACAACTTAATATTCAACGCAACTTGGTATTTAATTAAAAAGTTCGTGTAATACGTAAATTGTTCCATTAAAAAAAAAAAAAAAAAATGTCCGAGAAACTAGTGATTAACTGCTACCAATTAAAAAATTTTCGACTTACGAAAATCTTCTCTTCTCCATATTTTATTTGCAAAAAAAAAGAAAAAAAAAGAAAAAGAAAAAAACAATAAGTAGATCGAAAAATGGACCTGAGATTTCTATAATTTATATCGGGAATAAAATTGAGCTTTTCGATTTAATTACCGAAGAATATCTAGTAACATTTTGAATGAGCTTCAATCAATCCTCCACTGATTGCAACGGTGAGAAATTAAGCACGAAATTAAATATGAAAAATGAAACAGAAATATTAATCAGTATACAAACGAAGCGAACAGAAACTGCGTCATCGAAGAGTAATGAGAAACATCGCGGTTAAAACGCTAATTATTTTTGCAAACGAACCGCTCTAACGACCTCGTTCGATAAAAACCTGAATTCTGACGAAATTATTCATCAAACATCGGCCGGTTATTAATATTGCTCTAACAAACGTTGAAACAGACGATCGTTCGTCTAACGAACCTAAGGACACGAATATTTTCTGATTCAACTGGCCCGTAATTATCAAGATGTTGAATTAGAATTATCGAGGATCACGACCTTAATTAAATTTCATCTGTTTCAATTACCATGCCCAGAATTCATTTTAGCAACGAATCTGTGGCGCACAAGAGGCACGGTTCTGCTTCGTTTTACACGTATGTAGGTGTCCAATAACGTATGAACCTTCCAGAATTGTAATTTCAGTTGTATATGTTTTACTATTTCGCGTTGCTGTCGATATGATAATTGTTGTATCAAATATTCCTGGTAATTAACAACTGAGATATATATATATTAATTGTGTATGATTTAGACTTTAGAATTTTCTAAAATTATTACTCCATCACATTTTATATTGAGAATATTAAATGAATCGAATCGGACTCCTTTTGATTTAATTAAAGTTGAATTAAAATTGTAGAAAATTACGATTAAAAATCGATGATTCTAAAATATAAAAGTTTCTTAAAAGAATTAAATATATTCTTAAAAATAATATTAAACTAAAACTTCTCGCCTGTGGCCAGGAATTTCGGATACCTTAGTATTTTAGTAACAAAATTTTATTTTTACCTATGTTCTGTCTGCACTTCTTTAATTCTAACTTAACGATCTGCATAACCAGTCGCTTATTCACGCAAGATGAATCACTGAACATAAATTTTTCTCTTAAATTTTTTTAATTCCACACCGAATTATTAACTCTGCGTTTAATCCTCCTGTCCTCTTCGTCTACACTACACATTCGTATCCTTTGACAAATATTTATTTTTAATTTCAAAATATTTTAGACTCACAAAAGATACAATAATAAAAAAATAAACGCAGGGATAAAATACTCTAAATCTGACAAAGAAATATTTAAAATCACAGTATTCACGTAAAAACAAAATTTATTTCTGATCGTTTTGACCCGAAGAGGACAGCAGAATTAAAAAATTCTACTATTTTTTACTTAACCCAGATTCCAGAAGGCCGTTCCGCTGTTCTTAAAACGTGAAAACCATTTTTGCGCTATTTTCACTGCAATTCGTACTGTTTTATATCACGTTGTCCCGAAAGTTCCTTCCGTTATCTTCACGCACTGGTTTCGTCTGGCAATATTTATATAAACACTCAGCCTTATTCGTCAAACGAGAGATGGAGTGAATAACTAATGCGAAACGAATCCTATATAAAATAATAATATATTCCAAAACATGAAATGTATCCATTACTTATTAATAAAACGAAAGTTTTGGGGACAACCTAATATTTTCTATATTTTATAAATAATAAAACTATGTATAAATATAATCTTTTTCTTATGTACGAATAAATAACGAATTGCAGAAGTACAAAACCTTTACCATTTTAATTTTCTGTTACATTTATACATTTATACTCGGTGCTGTTACTCCGCGTATTATCCTGATTCAAAACCGAAAGTAAAACGAAAAAGGAACAAGTAACACAGATGCATAATGCACGCGCAATATCTTTCACGTAACATATTACACCAGTCGCATCGTCTTTTAAAGGCAATTTACGCATCTGGTGGCGAAACTTTGATGTTTTAGAGCATATTTCAGAGTTTACACCTGTGTCCCTGCGAGAGCTGTTCGACAACTTATAATTCACCGCGGAACTCTGCGTTTCTGCGCCTCGCAGACTGCACTCGTAAGAATCGCAAACACGGCGGAAGATGTCCTTCGAGATGATTATCGAGACAGATGCAGCAGAGATATGCAACGCATAATCAGTGCTGATACTAGACACACCGCTACGTGTACAACCGCGTATGCGCTCGATTGAGCAAACACGTATACATACCAGGTTGCGTATGCGGAATGAAGTAAGAATGAGTTTAAATTAAATGCATAGCTCGAGGACATGGGATCGAGAAATTGCTGCGACACGCGAAGATAGGAAGGAAGGATGATGCTTCGGGAAATCTTTCTTGACGTATTAATCAAAGAAAAGGTACGAAAAGTAGAAAATTGTGGTAATTTATGGAAAAACGATTGTGGATAGTGAACTTGTTATTATGTGGGATTTTTTTGTTTAATAGTTCTGTAGATCTGGGTATGGATATCGAGTGTTTTTAAATTATGTATACGAAGTTTGTAGGAAAAGTATAAAAAGAAATAAAAAATTTAGAAAATTAAAGTGTATGGAAAATTTATGAATATTTGAGTTTTTGTTGAAACCGTGAATGTTACGTGAACTTCGAAAATTATATATAAAAATCAAATGAAAATAGAAAAGATTATAAAAAGGAAATGTGTGTAGTAAATTTGATAATTTGAAATAATTTTATGCATTCTACTATGCATTCTTTGCGAATATTACATGAAAATCAGAGAGCGTTGATTCTAAAACTACAGTATTCTATAATATTATATATTATTACAGAGTTGTCATTGAACCCCGTAACGATCGAATAAACTTGAACAAAATTTTTTACTCGCTCAATATACAATAGACAAATGTAATCAGTCTAACGAAAGTTGTGCGGAATTGTTCAAGAACTTTCTAACTGCAAGAATATGTTAGTCATGTAAGGCAGGTGACACAGAAGAAAAAGAGATCTCAATTTGGTCATGTAATAGTGGAACTTCTCCATTTGGTCACTCAGTGACGTATCGCGAATCCAGAAGTTGCCTGTGAATGATCCACGGCGTAATCGACCTTGAT
Organism: Ctenoplectra terminalis; assembly: GCA_019453375.1. Taxonomy (NCBI): domain Eukaryota; kingdom Metazoa; phylum Arthropoda; class Insecta; order Hymenoptera; family Apidae; genus Ctenoplectra; species Ctenoplectra terminalis. The sequence goes on along the minus strand of SMSQ01020178.1, from coordinate 3,060 downwards.
TAAAACAATACACCGAATGAGTAAAATACACCTAGCATCAATAATATATCACTATACCCAAATTCGTAAACACTAATTAACTCACAAGTCTCTTGAGAGAGGACATTCGAGTGATTTTCTAGACTTACGATGTCTCGTTCAAATGCAAAGGGTTAAAAGTTAAAGTAGCGAATAGCTATCGCTAACATGTGTACCTGTTGAAACAATAATACGACAAAAGATTAACCCAAAACATACGAATGCAAAGTATAAGAGTTAAAATAGTGAACAGCTATCGCTAGCATGTGTAGCTATTGAAATAACAATACAGCAAAAGATTAATCCAAAAAATCCGAATGCAAAGGGTTAAGAATTAAAATAGTGAACAGCTATCGCTAGCATGTGTAGCTATTGAAATAACAATAAGGCAAAGGATTAACCTAAAATCTCCGAATGCAAAGTACTAGGTTGGTCAATAAGTTCGTACGGTTCTTAACGATAATTGCCTTCCAGCGCTTTGAAATCCAATTAAGTTCAGTTCAAATGTTAAAAAGAAAAGATGACTTACAATATTTCATGGACAATGCATTATTGAATAAAAATGGTTCCTTTTATGGTAAAAAAAAAATCGCTTTTTATTTAATAAAACGATTAATACCCGCACGAACTTTCTGACCAACCTAATGTAAGAGTTAAAGCAGCGTACAGCTATCGCTAGCGTGTGTAGCTATTGAAATAACAATACAGCAAAAGATTAATCCAAAAAATCCGAATGCAAAGGGTTAAGAATTAAAATAGTGAACAGCTATCGCTAACATGTGTAGCTATTAAAACAACAATAAGGCAAAGGATTAACCTAAAATCTCCGAATGCAAAGTACTAGGTTAATCAATAAGTTCGTACGGTTCTTAACGATAATCGTCGTCCAGCGCTTTGAAATGCAATTAACTTCAAAAGTTACAAACTAATGTGTCTATATTTAAAGAAATTAATTTTATTCAGTTAGCACTGTACTATTAAATCTTATTACCATATCAGTATAACGATACCACTACCAATCTATACCAATTATTATTTTAAAAATTCTCAAATCAAAGTGAAAAACTGTAATCAATCCTATTTTTTTTCCCGTCAAGCAAACAACATTCGAGCTATAGAGAATTAAAAAGAAAAGATGACGCATTTCATGGACGATGCGTTATCGGATAAAAACATTTCCTTTCATAACAAAAAAAAAAACAACAAAAAATTGCTTTTCATTTACATAGAACGCTTAAAACCCACACAAACTTTCCGACCAACCTACTCTAAGAGTTAAAGCAACGAACTAGCTATCGCTAGCAGGTGTAGCCGTCGGAATAACAATATGGACAAAGGGTTAACCGAAAAAATCCGAGTCGGAAAAAAAAAGGGGGTCGAAGAGGAAGGTAAGAATCTTCCAACACGCGACGTACGCACACGCGTGCACCGATAAGAGGCTAGAGGGGGACAGGGAACGCTACGGTGGCGTCGCTGAATCGCGGTTGCACGCGTGTACCTATACGTGTACACGTCGGAGCTGTCCGCAAGGCCAGACCACGAGATGCCTCGCGATTGGTCGTGCCGGCATCGTACGATGGTCCCGTCTCGTTATAAATAAGATCCATTCCCTCGCCCCGCACAACAATCAGCCTGCTGGTCCCGTATCGCTGCGTCAGCGCGTACGTTAACTGGATACACACGTACGCTCTATGCGGCCACGGACCTGTACGTACACGAGCCGGGTTGTGCGCTCGGAACAGAGGACGAGGTGAACGAGGCAAGACGTCGACGGTGCGTGCGCCACCAGCGCTGGCCACGTTGCGGCCCAGACGATAACACCGTGAAAGTGTATCGGGTTAATGAAACTTTCTAGCCGACGCGACCCTCCGCCTCGACGCCTCCATCGCGACGGGTCCTTTAATCGCAGCTTCCGCTCGCTTGGGTAATAAGATGTATGGGAAAGTAGCGGTGTGCGATCAACACACGGGGAATTATCAAAGTGGTCTCTCTGTATTGTACATTTCTTGCGAAAATTTTTAATCTAGAACAACTTAATTTAGAATTTTCATCAATTTTAGAATCAACGTTGGAACTGCTGGTGTTTGAAGTACACCTTTTTTGTACCAACAGAAGATTAAAAGGATGTAAGGGAAGTATTGGGTTAAGTCTGGGAGAGTTAGAGCGCTTTTGGGAAAGGAGCCATTGCGTTGTTGATTTTTTATATTTTTTGTTAGAAAATCGCGGTAGACGAAAGGCTGAAGCAGGCCATGTGCGTTTCGTCAAGGCACTTTCCCACTTAAGGGAAATTCCTTGGGACCTAGGGCAATAAACTAAGGCAGGTATACTGGCGAGAACGTCCTCACGACTCCTCGATAGTCCAGGAAAGGACATTATTGTAACCGCCTTCAGCGCGAACGCGCGTATAATTAAACGCAATATTAAAAACGCTTACAGACTTATTTCTGACAAACCNCCCACTTAAGGGAAATTCCTTGGGACCTAGGGCAATAAACTAAGGCAGGTATACTGGCGAGAACGTCCTCACGACTCCTCGATAGTCCAGGAAAGGACATTATTGTAACCGCCTTCAGCGCGAACGCGCGTATAATTAAACGCAATATTAAAAACGCTTACAGACTTATTTCTGACAAACCGCTCGAATCCTGATTCCTCCTTACGGATATTATAAAAGACTTTGAATTTATTAACTCTAAAATTAAAGATTTTTTTGAAAAAAGTATATACGATTTGCCCAATGGTTGGCAAAAAGTCGTTNCGCTCGAATCCTGATTCCTCCTTACGGATATTATAAAAGACTTTGAATTTATTAACTCTAAAATTAAAGATTTTTTTGAAAAAAGTATATACGATTTGCCCAATGGTTGGCAAAAAGTCGTTGATGCCAATGGAAATTATTTCAACTGAATATAATAAATAATGTGAAAAATTGCGCTTTTCGTTTTTTATTTTCATTCAGTTTTCGTTCTGTGGGAATAAATATTCCGAGAAAGTATGAAATCAGAAGAGACAAGGTATTACCTAGTCTAATGATCACTTTCG
>SMSQ01020177.1:0-15641 GCA_019453375.1 Ctenoplectra terminalis | reverse complement strand
AAAAAAAAAAAAAAAAAAAAAAAGGAAAGTAAAAAAAGCTTCTACGAACCACCGACACACAGAACTCGGTGATTCACGAATCGTTCAAACCTAAATCGCATTTATAGAGATTACAGGGTGGTGCGAGTGTGTATGAGTAAACGGGCAATTAAAATCGTGATAAATAGGATCTCCGTCAGCATATTCCAACGTTTCCCCATTAAGCAAATTAACGGGGAGGCACTCGATTTAAATCCAAACGGAATCGTTGCTCATATTGATTTCGCGGGTTGAAAATCGTTCGAATATCGCTGATAAAAATCGAGCTCTCCCACTGTCTGCGCCCATGAACCGTTCCTCCAACGTATTGCCCTCCACTTTCGTGGTTTCGAGGTAAACATCGAGCTCCGCGATTTAATGGCCATCATTTACATCGCCGGTCGAGAGCTGAGTAATTAAACCCATCCAAACTGGTTTTATACTGGCGGCTCTATTCGATGGACCACGATGGTTTCAAGCAAAGAGTGTTTGGGTTTATGGGCGGATTGTGAAGGGATTAGTAAACCGAATCCTTTTAAGGACTAGGCCACTATCTAGGAAAGGGTTCTGCTTTTCGTTTCTAGCAGATTCTGGTACACCAAGACAACTGACTTCTTGATATCTGTCAGTGAACGTTTTATAACGGTTAACATAACTGTTGAATAGCGCTGAGTTAATTTTAAAAATTGTATAAGAATTAGTGTAGGAATGTTGGGTTATGGTCAGGTGAAGAAATTAATGTTAAATAAGGAATGTAAGATTAAAAACTTACATAATATAGTGTGAAATGGTGCAGCAATATAATACTTTGTATTTGATAACTCTAAATTATGAATATCGCTCTTCAGAGTCAATACTCGACGCTCAATATTAGACTAACTCGAAAGCGCAGTTTCTCCAAGCATATATTCAGACATTCTCTCTCTTTTCATTGCTCAATCTCTTTTATTCTGTCTTGACATTCTCAGAAAATATTTAGTCACATGGTAATCGGGATCACTCGGTCCAAACACTCTTCTATCGCATCTCTATCGCACTGTGCCAAACATTCAACTTTCGCACCTCTATTGTACTGTTCCCAAACGTTCTTCTTTCGCACCTGTGTCGCACTGATCTCAAATACTCTTCTTTTGCACCTGTATTGCACTGATCTCAAATACTCTTCTCTTACACCTTTATCGCACTGTCCCAAACACTATTCCCTCGCACCTCTATCACACTGATCTCACTCTTCTCTCACACCTCTATCGTACTGATCTCAAAAACTCTTCTCTCGCATCTCTATCGCACAGTCCTAAATACTCTTCTCCCGCACCTGTATCGCACTGATCTCAAACACTCTTCTCTCGCATCTCTATCGCACTGTCCCAAACATTCATTTTTCGCATCTCTATCGCACTGTCACAAACACTCTTCTTTCGCATCTCTATCGGACTGTCCCAAACATTCTTCTTTCGTGCCTCTATCCCGCTGTCCAAAACATTCATTTTTCGCACCCATATCGGACTGATCTCAAACACTCTTCTCTCGCACCTCTATTGCACTATCCCAAACATTCATTTTTCACACCTGTATCGCACTGATCTCAAACACTCTTCTCTCGCACCTGTATTACACTATCCCAAACATTCATTTTTCGCACCTGTATTACACTATCCCAAACACACTTTTCTCGTACCTCTATCGCGCTATCCCAAACACTCTTCTTTCGCACCTCTATCGCACTGATCTCAAACACTCTTCTCTCGTATCTCTATCGCACAGTCTCAAATACTCCTCATTCGCACATCTATCGTTCTAGATTAAACATTTGCTTCAGACTCACCATTCCCACATTAGTATACGATAGAATTTCGATAATTTATGAAAATGGAATTAAAAATAGTTGCAAGTATTGAGGTTCACGCAATCTAAGTAAGGTCCGATTTAAATGAGCGACTTTGTCTTTGTGATCTCGCTGCGAAAAATATATCGTAAAATTGTAATTCGCAAATTATGCGTTCCGAGGTACGTCCCCGATTCCCTCTTTCCATTTTCTTAATTTTCGTAAACGATCGGTAATTTATATTTTACACGAATGATATATTATAATTCAAGCGATTTTCACGTCGAACTTGAATTATGCAACGATGTGTAGTAATTTGGAAATTTATTATTCTCGTTTTTAGTCCGTATTAAATTGCATCAGCTACTAATTGTCATTTTAACAAAACAAAATAACAAAAAATTAATTATTGCAAGATACGTCACCTTTAATACCATGTAATTTTTGATTGAAGCAAATTTTTATACAACGAATAATTTAACCCTCTATAGCGCCGTGTGACTTCAGAGTTACATACTCGTGTATTAATATTAAAAAAAATTTATTTCATTTAGTTATCACTGTACTATTAAACTTTGTTACTGTGTTAGTGTAATGATACCACAGTCCATCTATAGCAATTATTATTTTAAAAATTTTACGATCAAAGTAAAATACTGAGTGATCAATCGTAGTTCTTTTCTCTGATAAACAAACAAAATTCGGACTACAGAGGATTAAGGTGATCGAGTTAGGTGACTAAGCCTGTACATCGATAAAGCTATCGGAATACAAAATGGCAGAAGATGAACGTTTCGAGTCTGAGGGTGTTAATGGACAAATACGTAACGTCCCTTTCTCAGGGTTCTTAGAGAAGGGCAGAGGGAAAGAAGAAAGTTAAAGTTTCTGGCCCTGGGGGCTCTGGTTAACTGGGGATGGAGTCGGTTCCGAGCACAGTTTCAAGGAGAAGATAGGACTGTTGCCTATCTCTCGGGCCATGAATAAAAACACAATGGATTTGCTGCTCGTGCAAGTGTTTCCGAATGAAACTGCGCAACTAATTAAAAGTTCACACCATTACCGCGGCTAATGATACTAAGACTGTATTATTAATCTGGCTTTTCGTTTCTCATTTTCTCGCTGTTCCTTGGTAGGTTAGACGTTCCTCTGCTACTTGTAAACAACTGTAGCTTAGAAATTTATTTTCTCACTGTTTACAGCATCGCGTAACAATCCTCCAAGATGTGTCGTGCGATAATCAACTTAATTAAAATTCTTCTCTTCCTGTTTATTATTTTTGCGTCCTTTTTAACGCGTTTAATCATTTTTCTTTTTTTGCACGCAAAACGACGCGCGAAATATATTTAGAAATATTACAGTAAAGAGTTAGGTTTTTATGTGTGTACGTGTATAAAGAATTTGGAAACAGAAGTGGCTTTGCAGATAGTTTTTGCGAAGCTTAATAAAATAAAAGTTTTGACGGCATAAAGCAGGATTTAGTTCATAGTTTAAATTTTCCGAAGTTACGGTTCACTCTCTGAATCGACCAGTGGAAGGTTATTGAATCCGTAATGGGAAAACTTTATTACTGTAATTAAGAATTTCCGATTTCGTAACAACAGAGATATTGTATTTTTTTATGTATCTTTCAAATATAGTAAACCTATATTTTATTCAAATTTGACGGATATAACATTTAATTATGTTAATATAGCTTTTAATTATTATTGAACTATTCTTTCTTTCACCTCTGCTGTTAATTAATTAACACATTCAATGGTAAATAATAATTTTTTTTTTTTTTTTAATTTCCTTAACAAACGCGTTCTACAAATTTTACATGGTTTAACTCGAAATATTATATTACAAAATATCTGATTCTTAAACTTACAATTAGTAGAAATAAACATCAAACTCAAAATATAATATATTTGTTAATACAAGCAAACAATGTAGAAATTAATATTAAAAAGAAAAATTAGTATTGCTAAAACGCGTTCTACTAATTTTATATCGTTTAACACGAAATATTATACTACAAAATATCTTATTCTTAAGCTTACAATTAGTAGAAATAAATATCAAAATCAAAATATAATATATTTGTTAATGTAAACACACAATGTAGATATTAATATTAAAAAGAAAAATCAGTGTTCCTAAAACGCGATCTGCAAATTTTACAATGTTTAACTCGAAATATTATACTACAAAATATGTTATTCTTGAACTTACAATTAGTAGAAATAAACATCAAAATTTAAATGTAATATATTTGTTAATACAAGCAAACAATGTAGAAATTAATATTAAAAAGAAAAATCAGTATCCCTAAAATCTTATCCCACGTGAGTCTTATTTTATTTGCAGAATAATACTGAAATTTACCCAAGGAAGGAAACAGACGAAGAAGAAGGAAGTAAAAAGGAGACAGCGAATCGATTTGCGAGCCTTCGTTCGTTAAGTCGGTAAATTATTTTCCCAATTTGCAGGAATGCCTATGAGAAGGAGCAGAAGGGAAGGGAAGAGCGTCAGGAAGGGCTCGAAGGGAAAAACTTGAGAAGGGAAGAGAAAGCTGGGGAACGGAGGTGTGTTCCCTCGGTATTTCGTGGTAAAAGGGCCGATTATAACAAGTGCATTAAAACTCGCAAGTCCGGATCTGTCGTCGTCCTCGTCGTCAACTTTTAATAGAATCCTTCTCCTGCTTCTCCCGGACAATTGAACTGCAGTGGCAGCTTAAGGAAAGGACCACGATACGGAAAAAGATGGATGGACTTTCTTAAACAACTATTCGAGCAAGATAAAGAAATATGAATGTGAATCAAGATGAAATAAGGATAGATAGAAAAACACGACTGTGGGATAAGTAAGACGAAAATATTATAAGGGTGAATAAACTTCTGGCGAATTCGATGTGGACGAACTTTTGGTATGTTGGGTATGAATAATAGGTATTAGCGGTAATAGGTTCGGAATTTTAATAATGGTTATTGAGAATATAACGTTTTGCATTAAATAGGGATGCATTAATAGGGGTGAATTTGCATTGAATATGTTGATTGCAATAAGTATGGAGTAAATATGGAATGATCTAATACAATCTTTTTTTACAAAGTAATTTATTTATGAAGGTCAATCATTGATACATTTTCCTTTATTTTTTAGAGAGTTCATCATTCGTTTAATAATTTTTCAATCTGTATTTTAATAGATTTTTTTAAATACATTACTTATGAGGTGATCTAATATGTTAAAATATTCTGCTACACATAGCTGTAACAATAACGATTAAATAACAAAATCATAAATCACATTCTGCAAAAAAAAGCAAGTGTTCAGATACTTTTGAGCGGTAGTGTATGTATGAAGATGTAGGGATATGCGTGAGCATATGATTATTTTAACACTAGAACTACCGAACCAGTCAAAATGACTGGCTCACAATTTCTTATAGAAATTTTATAAATGTACAATGATGTATCTTTTCGGACTTTCTAAAAAAAAGAATTGTTACCCTTATTATAGATATTTTTTCAAATACATATCATTTTGATTTCTTTGGTACAAATAAGCCTACTTTATTCGCCGGTAGTTCTAGTGTTAAGGGTTAATTTTGTGGAGCAAGACGGGACATTATTACGATAATCAATTATTTTTTTCACTTTTTGTTTAACCCATTTGCATCATTAGCGTATATATACGCCCAATTTTGGTCACTATCACTGGAGCGTATATATACGCTCAATTTTGCTGATCACTAACATTATTCGTCAGCTAAAAAATAGAAATGGAGGGTATTGTTGGAGATGAAAGTAGTATATTCTGGTTATAGCGAAGAAGAAATTAGGCCACTGAAACGAAGACGAATTATTGAAATAAGATCCGATAGTAATGATCCTTATGATAATCAAAATGAGAGTGACAGTGAATTCGAGTGGGAAGAAAAGAATGAATTACCTAAAGCACATCAATTTTCAGCTGTTGGCGGTGTAAACAAAGATATTTCAAATTTTACCAGACAAAATGTGTTTGAATTATTAATTATTTGAATTATAAAAGCGTTGCGTCGTTTGTTTAGCGCAAAAGAAAAGAAGAGAGACATTTTATCAGTGTGAAAATTGTGAAGTGGCTTTATGCATTTAATATTTCAAATACTATCATACCGTACAAAATAACTAATCAACATTTCCGCCGTTATCAGTAATATATATGGACGTAAATCACATATCTGCAATTTATTTTTTCTTATAATGCTGAAATATGATGTTCTTTTACGTGCAGTCATTTTTGTACTTAAATATAATAAAAAAAATTTGGTGATAAAGAGCAAAAGTTAATACTTAAGATATTTATTTTAATGCAATCTTGTAGCCAAATAACGACACTACATTTAATATTAATTATAAACATATCTTTAACAAGTGCAATATTTCTCAACAATTTTTTCTTAACGTCCCAATCGTGTCACCCCCTCTCCTACATATTATGTTCAATCAATTTTTATATTAGTCACTGAACGTTCCTTTAAAGTTCTGTAAATTGTTTGACCAAAGTACATGTTCATTGTACTTCAAGCAACTGTTGTTGACGAGGTATCAAAACTACGTGAAATGTAACGATCGTGGCAGAAATTGATCGAAAAAAGAAGAATACAGATTCCGTGGAAGTAACAGAATTGAAAAGATTCCGGTCCACGTTTCTTTCATCGCGGTCTTGAATTACGGGAAACTGGCTAGGATGCCGGCAAAGCATGGAGAAATAAAAATCGAATAACGATGCGAGAATCTTGACTCTTGTAACAGCCATTCAGGCGTAATTGCTCGGACTTGAGGAGAGTTTCGATGAAAAGAAAGCTCCTTTCGTTAGTTCGCAAATAAGTTTTCGACGTTCAATGGCCGATCTCGTTTGCCTTTAACGTATGCTGAATCGAAGGAGGCAAACTTTGAATGGGCAATAAAGGTGAGTTTAATTTGTAATTCGTCCATCGATAGGGCTGTATTTTGTTACGGGATATTCCGGATCAATTGGTCCCCTATTCACGTTGCACCAGTCTAAGTAACAAGTTTTTCGCGTTGCGTTCGTGCAGTTTAGTCGCCGAAAAAAAAAACGCTTTTCTGAATTAATTAGCGCATGTTGCGAGATCGGGGGGGGTTTGTAACGAGAGTTTGTAACTTCGAGGGTTATTCGACAGCGAAATATGTTTACTTTTGTGTACCTGATTGTAATATCGGTACTGCTATTGATGTGTTCGCGTTCACGAAATAACGAGCTTTCGAAACTGTGAAAGGGACGGCGTATTTTTGGAGAGCTTGCGGTTTGATACTTGATTTGGAAATGTGCAATATGTTTTAACAGGCTGCTCTCGATTGAGCTCTTCAAAGCATTAGTGGTGTAAGTCAATAAATGTATTTTTGAGATATTGATAGGTTTGAAAAAAATATTGTAAAAATTTTTAACAATAAATTACGAGCATCATTTCTTTACTTTTGATTAGAAATATAATTTTGTACCTAACTATCAAATATAGATATCGATTTTGACTTAAAATTTTCATGTTTAACTATTTAAAAAGAAAATTGAGTTATTAATCAAGTTAGATGTACACTGCCCCTCAAAAGTTTTAGGAGAGTTATAATATTTGCCCCAAATCTTATCCTAATTGAAAGATATGAAGAAACTAGACTTTTAATAATATATTTGATTAACAATCTTACTAAACAGTAAATGCAGTTCAAAATTTCTTATTTTATACGAAAAACAAATTTTATTAAAAATAGCAAGTGTAGAACTATGTAGAACACTATATAGAATATATAGTATAGTATAGAACTATATAGCATATAGAGTATAGAACTATATCTTTATAATAAATAAGATTATTCTTATAATAAAGAATATAGAGTATAGAATTATATTCTTATAATAAATAAGAAAATTTCTATCGCCTACTTATAATAACAAGTGTATATGAGATCTATATCGAACGCAAGTTAAAACTATAATGGTACCTATGTCTATGTATCATATTCCCTTCAGCTGTCTTTCATGCTCATATTGTATACTAAATTACTTACGCGTTGCTTTAATTTACCTAAAGCGACAGAAATGTAAGAAACAAACAATGCAATGGCTTCTTTCCAAAAGGTGGTTCCAAAACTATCTCGAACTTACCCCACCGGAATCACCATGACTTATTATCCTTCACTAAGCACAGTAAATGACGATATCGCTCGACACACAGTTCTTAAATTATCTCGCGTTGCTTTAATTTGCCTAAAGCAACAAAAATGTAAGAAACAAACAGTTCAATGGCTTCTTTCCAAAAGGTGGTTCCAAAACTATCCCGGACTTAACCCACCGGAATCACCATGACTTATTATACTTCACTAAGCGAAGTAAACGACGATATCGCTCGACACACAGTTCTTAAATTATCTCGCGTTGCTTTAATTTGCCTAAAGCAACAGAAATGTAAGAAACAAACAATTCAATGGCTTCTTTCCAAAAGATGGTTCCAAAACTATCCCGGTCTTACCCCACCGGAATCACCATGACTTATTATACTTCACTAAGCGAAGTAAACGACGAAATCGCTCGACTAGACAGCCCTTTAATTATCTCGTCCGTCTAAATTCGAAAGCGAGAAGTCCTGTCCACTTTGGCCGGTAATTAGTAGGACGCCTTTGACGAAGGTATGGTAGGTCGCTCTTTAACGAGACACCCGGTGTTCTTGTCGGCTGATCCGAACGAATTAAGGAAGTAAGCGATTCGAAGAAACCAATAACTACGAGAGACGAATCGCCAAGAGTGAAAGAGAAAGAGGATAATAGCGGGTTCGGTAGCTGACTCCTAAGAAGAATTGAACTGCCTCATTACGTTAATTTCCCCGGAGATGCCTGCATTTTTCTGATTTCATCCGTTCATCGCCGCACGTCGTTGCTCCAGTTTTTCTCCGCCCTTCGTCTCTCTTTTTCTCCACGAGCAGACAGGAGCCATCCAGAAGGGAGAGAGAGATTTTATATCGAGACGCAGGGCTGAGAATGAAACCATTTATTGCAACGCGAAGACCCGTAAGAGGTAAGGGTCCAGGATGCCTTTACCCGGGGGAATGATGGGACGAGCCGCCGCAGGCTTCTGTCGTGCTCTCCTCTGCCTCGGAAAAAATCAAGAAAGAGACGCAGACAGTGAAAATGAGGGACTCCGAGGCTGTTAACGTCCCGACAACGAGTTACATCGTCGTGGAAAACCGAACAATAAGTACCGATCGAAATCCTCCGTCAGACATGCACGTGAAAAAGTTACGATCCGGCGTGGAAATTCGAGATCTATGTTTCTTGCATCGCGATAGTTGCGGTTGATGCTTCTAAATTTAATTTTATTTTGCCAATTTAATGTTGGACGTACACTATCGAGCAAAAATTTAGAATCTACGAATTTTGACACTAGAACTACCGATGAATAAAGCATACTTATTCCTTCCGAAAAAATCATAATGAAAGGTATATAAAAAAATACGAAATGGGAGGGAAATAAAGCTTTGTCCACATTTTTAACAGGAAATCACGGAAAATTGCCTGTGAGATGCCATAGTAACTTTATAAAATTGGTGTAAAAAATTACGAATGGGTCATTTTGACCATTTTGGTAGTTCTAGTGTTAAGGAACGTAAGAATTAAAAAAAAAAAGAAGAATTGAGAATTGTGTGTTAGCTTAGAAAACTTTTCGGTCGAAAATTTATTAAAATTGAAGGAGACTGTTATTAATTCCTAGAGAATTAATTTTAAATTAATATAAGGTACCAAAAAATTTCTATAAAAATTGCATTAATTTATGCTGTTTTAATAAGAACTATTTTAATTTAAGCTGTTCTAATAAAAACTATTTTAATTTAAGCTGTTTTATTAAAATGACCGTTTTGCAAGTATCATTAACGTTTATACGATTACTGATACTAGGTTTTATATTCTTAGCTTTTTTAACGCAAATTGGAATATTTTATTATTCACCTGTATTTATTGATTCTTTTGTTATTTAAGAAATTAATCAAAACGGTACATACGTATGCAAATGTTTATAAAATTGCATGAAACAGAGGATCGAGAACAGGACGAAACGTTGGAGCGCAAGATGCTTCGGTTGAAAGTTCGTGGATATTTTGCTTCGATTTCTTATACTATAACGGAAAAGTTGCGTGGACTTGTTTGCAGAAGTTCTAAAGTAAGATCAGATGTAGGAAGTAGGGCGTGTTATTGGTTCCTTTTTGCGTATTTTCTGAATCCGTGTAGAACTTCAAATTAAAAGTTACGATTCAATAACACAGAATTCTATGAGGTTTCCCAATGTAGGGCACTTCGATAGAAAGTTTCGAATATGTGCAAATGTAAAACACATTTGCCTTTTTTCTGATTATACCAGCATCCTCGGCCTCGGCTTTGCTTGAAATATTAACGTGACTGATTAATGTTTATTATAATTATCATTTAAAAGACCACATATCTTAAGCTTCGTCGCATACATAGTTTATGTCCGTCCTAGAGTATTCAGAAATAAAGTTTAAAAATTTAAAGAAAATTGGTTCAGTAATTGAGTTTTGCGTGAACATAAAAATCGGCTCTCTTTTTACATAATACTATAGATATTTCGATCTTGTAATATATAATTACGCGATTACACCATTTTACGGAATAAAATATCTCGTGTTTATATGTGTAATACAAATTTGCAATCTATGAATAATACCAGATTTAAATTAAACAGTTTCATACTTTCAATTATAAATTAGGTATAAAATGTACAAAGCCTTTAAAATACTATATTTTTAGTAATAAAAATCCAAATATTTAAGTTACTACCCACGTACAGTGAATTTTCCCACATTGATCCTCAACTCGGAACTGAATCGGCATAATTTGGATAAAGGAGACACGATTTTTCGAGCCCCGTAGCTGCCTTTTTAATTACCAAATTGTATCCTATTTGATCTCATTTCAATCGTAAAAATCTCACCAACACGTTAAACAAATTTTAAAACACAAAAAAGTCTAATTATAAAAGTTATATCACTCTATTCTAAACTATCAAGCTATCAAAAGAACAGCGTCGCGTACAGCATAATATCAATCACACGCTTGACCGATTCCAGCCAACATAACCTAGACGTAGGAATATCAACGGCGATACAGCGAGTGAAGCTCCAATAAAGTCCACGTACGTCGAATTACACTAGTCTAACATATTTACACAGAATCGTAGGAACGAGGCAAATCAATTTGAAATCAAATTATCCAAACCTTCCGAATGCAGACTTCTTCCTAACACAAACTAGAATTATTCATACCAAAAAATATTCCAATTCTTCTACGAATATTTATTTTCCAACCTCCATTAAATTTCGTTCCAGCAAAGACCGCGCAGCCTCTCGCCACGCTTTGTTCATCCCATGCGGAATTATCCTCGCGCTATAGGCCTCTAATTTACGTTTCCCACCGTCGCGTCGGAAATTCGCGGGCTGCCTGGTATCCACGGATCGCCCAGGGTCCTCTCGAGAAACGAGCGGAGAAATATTCCCGGAGAGTCTCACTTCGGTGGTTAATTAATGCAGCTACATTAAGAAGGAAAGGCTCGGTCGAAATCCCCCTTTCCTCTCGTTTCAACTTGCTCTGTCCCTCCTTCCCCTTCCCTCACCCTTTACCCTCTAGATCTTTCTCCCTCTCTCCACGAGGCCGATGCAAGGAATCCCCGGGCTATGTTATTGTACTCGAACTGTCTGAATGTGGGGGTTAATTGGAAGCCCCCGCGTGTAGTTCCGCGCCAACCCCGGCGATCCGTTTCGAGCGGCGCACTGCGAAGCCTGTCGGATGCCTGCTTCGTTTCCGTTTCTCCTCCACGGGGCTACACGTTGTTGTTGGGCCGTAGCCGTAACCTACAACAGCGATCCAACTTTGTCTCCTAGGAGCGGAGGCGGCAGCGGCGGAGTTTGTTGGTGGCGGTGTCTCGAATAGGCGCCTTAATACCGCGCGAAATGCGCAACCGAATATATGTTCCGGCGTGCCGGAAACAATAATCGCGCCGGTAAGTGCGCGTGCAAGGAGAAATCGAGCGAGTTTAACGGCAGCAAGGATGCCTGCAAGTTTTGTGAACGACGGAAGAAACCGAGGCCGAGGATCGTGTTCTCCTACAGCCCGTCCCACTATTTTCCGATTCTCGTTGCTCGGTTAAGATTTCACCCCTTGTTAATTGCTCGCTACTAGACGGGGAAGAGCAACTTCGCGCAATCAGATACAAACTATGGTATTTCTTGAACCTGAATCGTTTTCTTTGTGAGTTTTCGTTAGGGAGCTCGCTGTGTATGAAAGTTCACCGGGTTGGTGTTGAGTGTGCTTATTCCGATGGAAGTATGTTTTTTTCTTTTCGATTGCATGTTTTCTCTTGAAAGGAATTTAACTCTTTGCGGACGGAGCCGGCCAGCGAGCGGGCGTCACTGTGGACGAGAGATATCGGGGCACGCACTTCAGTTGACAGTTCTAAAAGTTGCAATTTACACAAAGTCGTATAGATGACATTTTTGGTAAGTATCTAATCGAGATCATTTTTTAAAGAAAAAAAAAACAGAAAATTATAAATGTTTACGATTTCTTATTTACTTGATAAATTTACTTTTATTTTAAAATAAAAGAAGTATTTGAATGGATGAAAATATAGAATTTAATTAAAAACATAATCTCCGAAGAAAATTATACATGTCTCCATAGCGGCGCCAGCGGAGTGCAAAGAGTTAATATCCCGATCAGTTAACACGTTAAACGCCACGTCGATTTTGGTCGACTTTCCTTTAGGCTGTGTGCTGTGATAATAATTGAAAAACATTTGGTCGCAAAATAGTTAGGAATTTAAGAAGAAAATTGTAGAGGACTGGAAAGGAAAGTCGTATCTTTGTTTGATGTGATTTAATAGAACTGGTTGATGAATTATAAGGTACTATTTTTTGAAATTGACACTGTCAGTTTTCGGAAATCAACGACGCCTAAACGAAAATTTCAGCGTCGGTCCGCAGGGACCGGCATGGTGCTTAACGTGTTAAATTCAACTCATTTAAATTTAACCAAGACTTCACCAGAAAAAAAAATTCCTGATTTTTTTTCTATGGAAACGTAATATGATTCAATGTGCTGTACCATTGCATATCTTATCGCTCAGAAAGATATTTAAAAATTATAGACACCACCGTATAATTTGCGTCCGCAACGGTGAATGGACTTTTGCGGCTATTTGCCGACATTCGTCCGCAAAGGGTTAAACAGGTACGCTATTGACGTTTAACTTAAAATATTTATTCTGTTGCGAATATTTAAATAATAATATCAATCGTTGAATATTTAAATACATAATAATGACGTTAAATAATACGTAATACATCCTATAATGTGAAATGATAATATTAGGTATTTTGAAGTAATCGTTAATTTTGATTCAAATAATTCTGGTGTTTTTGATTTTTTAAAGGGAAAAATTGAACGTTGAATAAATCATGTCCGAAACGTTGACACGTGGAGAAGCAGAAATTGTGAGGTGTTTATTCCGTTCAATCGCACGTGTTATCCATTATGCTAAATTTTACGGCCCCGTTTTCTACCGTTTGAAGAAATACAGAACGTTATTGCACAATGACATATTGTACGGGATACAATAGAGTTCTGATTAGATGCGTATTGTTTAAAATTGAAAATTTACACATGTTAATATGCGGTAATTTACTTATTCGTGTATTCATTATTACTCTCGATTCGTTAATATACAGTGACAGCGTGACACATTAACAACCTGATCTTAAGTTTCAACGTTTAGAAAGAATCTATCAGGAACAATACAAGAATATCACTACGCGCAGCGATACCAAAATAAAGAAAAACATGGCAGTGTCCATTTTTAACATTTAATATAAGTGTAGTATATATTTAAAAAATTTTCAATTTTAACGTATAGTATTTAGAATCAACAAGCTACCGCGAGTATACTGTTTCAACGATAAAAATAAAATTAGTTACGATCACCTATTTAGAACCTAACAAAAATATAATCAAGATAACAGGAAAGATTTCTTCAACCCATCGAAAAAAAAACAAAAATTATAAAAGCAACATCGCAACACACAAAATCAATCTAACTTTTATTCCCCCTTGAAATGAATAAAAAAAATAATTTTCTAAAATACACGTTACACAAAAATTATACTCCCCAACCATCGAACCACCTGCTTCTCCCAAACTCTTGCTTCGAGATACCAATCCACGGAATCTCCGCACGTTTCCTCCTTTATTCGGGTCCTTCTCAGGTTGCTCTAAGAACCTCTGTCTTGTTCCAGCACCTTTTCTCCTCCTATAATTCCCCATTTAACATCCCGTTCTCGTACTAACGATATATCGGCAATTGCGCCGGGTTCCTTACGTTCCCACCAGCACGTCCCCGTTCACCAGCCTAACCGTACCTCCTCTCATCCCGATTCTTCTTCCTTTCGTTCCCGCGTGTTGCCACCGTCAGGCCGGATGCACGGCGATACCAGAAAGCGCATGCGTCGCAGGAAGCGGTACGCATTGCGGTTGCAATATCGCGGCACGGCCGTTTTGCTGCTCGCGAAGATATTATACCTAAAGCCCTGCTGTGGTTTCTACCTCTCCGTTTCTCTTTCGGTCGGCCATCTCTCGGTTTCCTCCGGCTTGCTCCGTAACGACGCCACCATTTGCCACCTTCTTGAATGGATGCGGAGCAAGGGAAGCCGGAGAAGGAGAAAAAGGAAGAGGATGCGAGGTGGGAAACGAGCAAAGGACGAGGAGAGAGGAACCTTGCGGCTCGACGTCGCGATATCTTTAACGTCACGCGTCCTCCTACGTCGACGGCGTCGCCACTTCCGGCCACGCGCCGCTCGCGCAGCACAGAGCGGACCAACGACGCAACCCTGTCGACGACGGCTTCTCGCTCGTGTATCGTGACCCGTGGCGGCGCGTCGTCGTCGTCGCAGCCGTGTCTCTCCACGGAGAGTGGCGACCTTCCAAATTCACGCGCATAATCCCTACACCGGCCCGGCTAGATGTTTACGCGTTCAAGTGCACGCACACGTGCGACTAAGTGCGACGACTAGGAATCCCGTGCGGAATTCGGGAGTCGGGCCCTGGTAATTTACGGCCGGGACAATTGGTCAGGGGATGTTGCCGGGCGGCGCGCAACAGGGGATAATGTAGTCCCCCATACGCTTTCGCAAGGACATTACGAGTACGAGAACTGACACTATGCTCGACGCGTAGATGCGTCCCTCGTCGCGTTCAACGTGTAATGGAGTAGGAATCATTGAATTCGTCGATGATGCTTGTTGTTTCTTGAGACATCAGTTTTACGTATGGCGTTTCCTTTTAGGTTCTGAACGAGAGGGTGAAAGTTCAGCAGATTAAGTTGGGAGTTTAATGTATGTTTTATGGATGATTCTTTGTTTAAATTGTGCATCGGTAATGTTCTTTTTTACACTTTTTTAGCACTAGAACTACCAAACAGATGGAATGATCGCTTCATGATTTTTTGTAGAAGTTGTATTTCTAACGCTGCATTTTTTAGTATTTTCCATGATTTTCTGTGAAATATACGATCAAAGATTTGTTTCCGTCCAATTATGTATTCTTTTTAAATATCTATAGCGATTGTTTTGTTACTAATTGGGTGTACTTAAATCGTCGATAGTTCTAGTGTTAAAATCTGTTAAAACGGTTGACCCTTTCATTATGGCGGTCCGCCCCGCTGGAGTCGAGAATATATTACGTGCGTTGAATATATA
>SMSQ01020176.1:0-16787 GCA_019453375.1 Ctenoplectra terminalis | reverse complement strand
TGTACAATAAATTATCTTCTTACAAATTGCGAGTTACCCGTTTAATCGGAACATGTTGATCGTCAAACCCATATATGCGTCCGTAGTCCACGCCGATAGCGTTCACTGGACGCATATACGCGTCCGTAGCAGTCAAAGGGTTAACACGTTGACTGCCATGGGGGCCACCGGTGGCCGGCACTCGACTTGGCTACAGCGCCATGGGGACCACCGGTGACCGGCGACGCGACCAATAGTAAAATACATAATTAGAGTAAATATGGATACTGATAAATTTTCAAATAATACCACTGTTACTATAATGGTTTGAAGAAATTAATGCCATACGGAACATGCAAAAATAATTTTATCAATACAAGGAAAATATACATATTATTTTTTTCAACATAATATAGATCGCATAATAAGAAATTCATGTTGGCGCCATGGGCAAACCACGTAAAATGCGCGCGGCAGTCAACGTGTTAACCCTTTGACTGCTATGGACGCATATATGCGTCCGGTTGAAGCTATTATTGTAGACTATGGGCGCACATATGCGTTCGACGATCAAAGTGTCCAGATCGTCGTGTAATATTATTGAGCGTATATTAAATAAATAATATATACTCAAGAATAGTTCTCCGACATTATTTAATACAGACACAACTGAAAAATTACAATAGAAACTTAGTTTGCCTGTTGGATAATCAATCGAACACCGATAGAATACACGGTACGCCAAAAAGCATTCCGTCAATGCAGAGCGTTTAAATTTAGAGTGCTACGCAGTCAAAGGGTTAATCCTTTGCACTCCGCTGATGCCGCTATGGCGACACGCATAATTTTTTTCAGAGATTATGTTTTTAATTAAATTCTATATTCTCATCAATTCAAACACTTTTTTTTTTATCTCAAAATGAAAGTAAATTAACCAAATAAATAAGTAATCGTAAACATTTATAATTCTCTTTTTCTTTCCAAAAGAACGCTTTAAGTTTTAACAACAGTCCTTTGAAACTTAAAAAAGTTGACGAGTGCAAAGAGTTAACGCTGAACCGTACGGCTGTTTCAGAGCAAAATTTAAGCGTACGGTAAGAAAAATTACGTGTATTTTAGAAGCTGTACTTTTTCTAGGAAAATTAATGTATTTCTCGTAAAAGACATTATTTGACCGAGTGTGAACTATAGTATAGACAAAATTAATGTGGGAGTGAAAAGTTTGGGCAAGAAAAAGTGGACGTGTAATTCTAATTTATTAAAAGAAAGTAAATCTAAACTAAACGAACTTAACCCTTTGCGATCCGAGCCACTTTCGACACTTTAACTTAACTAGTTCATATTCAATAATATAGTTTTAAAAACTGTCAATAATTTGGCTGAATTTTCACATTTTCATTACCAGTAAGATATCTGGATAGAAAATTTTCCATTAAATAACATTGTAATGTAAAAGAATATGTTTCGTATCCGAAAACTGAAAACAATGGAACAAAGTAAAATGTCGAGTCTGGCCCGACATAAGACCGCAAAGGGTTAATACTTGGTGTTTAACCCTCCAAAGCGCCATGCCACTTAACCCCTTGGCTACTGTGGACGCATATACGCGCTCAGAAATTTTGCTTCTGTGACACGGAGAGCGCATGTAAGCGCTCAACACAGTTTGGTTTTCCGACACGGAGGGCGCATATAAGCGCTTTGGATATTTTATCTATCATTATTCCGATAGATCTCAATTCAGTTGGATAAAAGTGACATTGTAAATGAATTCTTACCCGTGTGGTAAGACCGGCGCGTTTCAAAATCTGCCGTAGTCAAAGGGTTAAAAGTTACACACTCGTGTATTTACATTTTTAAATACTATTTTATTTAGAGTCAATAGACTAACTTTAGAGTCAATAGACTAACGCTACACTATTATTTCCTACATTGTTTTTTACTACTTTACCAAATCCACACTCCTCAATCCACACTACTAGCTTTTTCGTCTTCGAACATCCTCATCCCCAATCTCTCTTTTTCTCTCACTCGCACCGTAAACTTAATCCTTTGCACTCTACTGGCGCCGCTATGGCGACACGCATAATTTTCTTCAGAGATTACGTTTTTAATTAAATTCTATATTCTCATCAATTCAAACACTTTTCTTTATCTCAAAATGAAAGTAAATTAAGCAAATAAATAAGAAATCGTAAACATTAATAATTCTCTTTTTCTTTCCAAAAGAACGCTCTAAGTTTTCACAGCAGTCCTTTGAAACTTAAAAAAGTTTGGGAGTGCAAAGTGTTAAACTTAACGGTAAACGTTGTCTAATTGTAATACTTACAATCGTTAAGCGGTTTTCGCTATCCAGGGTTTTTAACATAGGTAAAGACACTTCGCGGAAGATTTCCAATCTTTTTCTAAACGCAGACACGCTATCGTCTAGTCTTCCTCTGCCAAGTTGTAGCTTCGAGCAGTCTAATAGCACTAACGGTGGTTTCTGGCCGAACTAATAAAATTAAAATAATTATATTACACAAATTCATTCGCCAATATATATTTTCAACAAGCAATTTTTATATTGAACACAGATTTATAGATATATCAATTTTTTACGTTATTAACCGAGGCAATTAATTTGTTCAACACGGAATATCACATACAAATTGATACCTTTTTTTAATTTTTTTGCAATCTATTTGTATTTTTTATTTTTAAGTGTATTTTAAATTGTTTAGAACTATGTTTTTCGTTTATAATGTGCTGCAATTTTTGGAAATCAATGACTGTACAAATTTCAAGATCACTTTTATTTCTTCAAACGAAATTTTTAGCGTACTTACTTTATAATGCGTTTAAAATTTATTCGATCGTTATGAATTATTTTGTATTGATTGTCGTGAAGAATTTGGCAAGTGTAATGAACCAGATTGTTATTAAAATGTAACACCATTTAGAAAAAAAAGAAAAAAGAATAAAACGTATGTTCTTCAAACTGTTAGATCATCTCATAAATAATGTCGTTCCTTGACGTTAATTTTCACCGTAAGATATTAATATTTGCATTGATTTTTAATCATGACCAACGACCATTGTTTTCTATGATTTTCTCTTATCTCTCAAGTAGTTTCTGGATTCCTTCTTTAAATAATTTGGGATGCTTTTGCCTAAAAATCTTCTTCAATGCTTATTTTAACCCTCTATGGGACCGTGTGACTTAAAAGTTACAAACTAATGTATCAATATTTAAAAAATGTTGGATGACTAGGCCATTTGGTTTATTATTCGAACGGTCATAAAAGTTGGAAGGCCATCGGGCACTTAGATTCTAGTACCTTTCCGCGCCTATTGCTTACATCTGTTTGCCAGATTTTTCAGTTTCTGTAATCCGTTTTAACTAATTTCGAATGACTACCAGTATCGGAGCGCCTTTCCAATTTATGACCTGCTGGGCTATTGTATCAGGGGACACGGACTTTCCGCGCGCGTCACTCAAGGGTTTGCAGTACTTGAGAGTGACCGTTGACTCGGAGGCGTAGTTTTTCGTTAGTTCTTTGTTTGTCATTTGCCAATTAGAAGTCAGTTCACCACCTCCAACGTCTCTTCCGAAAATTGTTTCTAACCAATCCGTGTCCTTCATCCCCGCCGATGCACCTCTACCGAGGCATCGTGCGCTAGTTTTTAGCTAAAGTTAATCAGAATAAAAACGTACTCAGAATCGAATAGTAACTCAGCAGTTTCACTCACACCACAAGTTCGGAATAAATCTTTCTTTTGTAAAATATAAATTATAAACAAGTATACTGGACTCCGTGACCCCGGAATCCAACAAAAAATTAATTTTATTTAGTTATCACTGTACTATTAAATTTAATTACTGTATTACTGTAACGATACTACGATCCTTCCATAGCAATTATTAGTTTAAAAATTTTCAAATAAAAGTGAAAAACTGTAATCAATCGTAGTTTTTTCTCTAATAAGCAGACAAAATTCAGGCTATAGAGGGTTAAGTGTCTATTGTAGAATTTTTGTCGTCGATTAAAAAATGTTACAATAATTGGAATAAGTAGTAATTAGTTATGGCGAATGTGGTACGAGTTTCCAATTTTAATTTTTAGTTTTATAAACGCTATATCACACGCAGCAAAGACGACTTCAGAAAAAATTAAAAATATCCAATATTTTTTTGAAAAATAAAGAATCAAATTAATATGAAATGTAATGGTCGATGTATCGATGATTAAAAATAAATGTATGTCTTAACCAGTTAAGTGTGTTTGACGACTATATCCGTCATGGAGACGTGGCAGAATTTTGTGTCACGACGGCTATATCCGTCACGCGTGAAACTTTGTTACAATTTGATATTTAAATTGTAATTTTGGCGAAAACTAAATTATATTGGTAAATTTTAATATTTTTAAAATGTTTAGAGGTCGAGACGAAATAAAACAAACAAATAAAAATTATAAATAATTTGAGTTGGATTCATAACTTCCCGTGAGCTAACTATACCCGTCATCGCTTGATTATCGCGACACACACTGGTGCGCGCTTTCCAAAGAGATCGCCACAGTTAACTGGTTAATATTTCGTAATAAAAATTAGTGTCGAGGAACGACATTACTTATGGGATAACCTAATATTTATAACGTTCGTCGAATTAACCCTTTGCACTCGACTGGCGCCGCTATGGCGACACGCATAATTTTCTTCAGAGATTAAGTTTTGAATTAAATTCTGTATCTTCGTCAATTCAAACGCTTCGTTTGTTTTAAAATAACAATCTACAGTAATTATTAGTTAAAACATTTTCAAATCAAAGTGAAAAACTGTAACCAATCGTAATTCTTTCTTCGATAAGCAAACAAAATTCGGGCTATAAAGGGTTAGCTAAGTAAATAAAAAATCGTAAACATTTGTAATTTTCTGTTTCTCTTTCCAAAAGAACGCTAAGTTTTCACAGTAGTCTTTTGAAACTTAAAAAAGTTCGCCAGTGCAAAGGGTTGAATGTAATTTATTTCATTTCAAATTACTTTATTTTCAAATTCCTGCATTTGATTCAAGTCTCTCGGATAGCCGTCTATTATTATGCCATCCGTGTCGCGATTCAGCATGATCTGTTGCTCCACTACTTGCATCACGATGTCTTGCGGGACCATTTCTCCAGAGACAATAGCGTCGTTCACAATAGTATTCGACGATGCCATTGTTCTGAGCAGTCCACCTATGCTCACGTGAACCCAACCGGGCATATTGCTAACAGCTTGGGTGCATAGATTATCCTTGTTGCTTCCTGGGCCACCTAATGGAACAAAAATATGAAGTGTAGTACGCGTGATACAGAAATTCTATTTGATTGCTCAGAAAATTCTTAGAATTTTCGACAAGTGTTGGTATTGTAGGGATGTTAGGTTGCTGGCGGGTGTATCAATGAAAACTCGCCAATGGACACTGTTTGATCAATAATTACTATTTATTAACCCTTTGCACTCGAGGGTTCCAAAGCGGAGCCATTTAAAATTTGTCTTCAAACTCGAGGGCTCCGCTATGGAGACAATGCAAATAATATTTGGTTCATACCAAGAGGTATCACACCTTGGACGATTACAAGATGTAATAATGTTATAGTTTTTTATTTTCTTATATACCACAACATTTGAATCTTCGAGTTGCTTGTAATATGAATGAAACAAAACTTCGAGTGCAAAGGGTTAACTAATAAAAGAACTAAGTGTTACAATGTTCTACTCTCATCTTCCAATGTTTGCTCTCTAATTCTCTATACTCAACTCTCTATTCTCAACTGCCTATTCTCAACTAACTCTTCTCGACTCGCTACTCTCAACTCTCTATACTCGACTAACCCTTTTTGACTAACTCGCACGCGCATTCTTTCCATCCATATATTCCCTGATTCTCTCTTCTTCTATTTCTCAATCTCTTTCACTTTGCTCAGGCATTCCCAGGAATTCCTCGGTCACACGAAAATCTCTGTCATTCGGTCCAAATACTCTTTTCTCGCACTTCTATGGCTCGGCCCAAGCACTCATTTATCACACCTCTACCACTCGGCCCAAACACTCGTCTCTCGCACTTCGATCACACTGTCCCAAACACTCTTTATTCACACCTCTAGCACTCCAGATTAAACATTCACGCCTCAGACTCACCATTCTCACAGTATTAAGTTCCGTTCTACGTTTGATGCGACTGAAATGGGATTATTTGTTACGAACTGTTGCTAGATCATAAAATATTTAATCTGAACACATACGTTAATTAATGTTAATGTTAACACGGTCGTTAAGGGTTAATAAGATAGGATTTATGTATCGATGAAAAGTTGCCAAAAACTGGAGCGCTGTATGGAAAAATGTATGCTTACCTATAATCCAGATGAACGCAGGTAACCCTTTTCTGGGTTTATCAGCGGTTTTCGTAGGTTTCACGTTCACCGTGACAGGTATTTGTGTTATCTGAGCCACCACTTCTTTCTTAGGAGACGGCGATTTTTTAATTTCTGAAATAGATTCTTTCCTCCTTTCGACTTCTACCTGTAATTCAATTATCATACATAAACTATGTATCAATTATTACAAATTATTAACTACTCTTATTCTCGTAGATTCATAAAAGTAATGATTATAATGATTATATAAAAAATATAAAGTAATAAAAAAAATAAAAATGCAAATAATGATTATATAAAAAATATTATAATTAAAATTACAATTGACATTCCAATCCACATAACACGTTTCTTACAGTATTTTATGCGCTGATTACGAATCTGCAAACCATTTTTTTCTCCTATATTTGAAATTTGAATTTGTGAAAAATTCATATTTTTCGAATTTAAACAAATTTTGTGGCGTAACTATGAAAAATTCTTATTTTATATTATAAGCAAGTTATTGATTTATTCATTGCCAATTACGAGATATCTTGAAATTTAGTGTACAATGTATAATACCAAAATAATAACTATAATAAAACATTATGGAAAATAATAATATAACAATAGTATTAATTTGATAATTAAAAAAAGAGTAAATACATATAATTGGTTCAAAAGATTGGAACGTACTTCTGTTTCTAATGGCCGAGGAACATTTTTTTCGCGCACTTCACCAGGAGATAAACCAAGGATTTTGAAAACTGCCTCACGAAAATCGATATAAACCTCGCTTGGATTTCTTTCTCCGTTTACCTGTAATTAATACAAATAATAATTAGATAATTCTACGATCATTAATTAGATATTTGTTTTCAAACATCGAGCTTATTTTATTTATTTTAGTATTTGTTTCAAGCGGTGATGAAAATATTAAGTACCGGAAAAAGTTCGTGCGGTTTTTTGCCAGAAATAAATTCAAATTTAATTTCTTGTAGTATTTTGCGGAAATGATATAATAATGATGGTATCATTAGAAGATTTTGTACATTTAGTTGGTATGCGCTATTTCAATTCTTCATTTGTTTCACTGTTCCATTATCTATCCAAAGTTAATGATGGTAAGCGAAATGTTAAAAATTCATGCTTTCGTATTTTATGAATTTAACCCACTATGGGACCGTGTGACTTAAAAGTTACAAACTGATGTATCTATATTTTAAAGAATTAATTTTCTTTAGTTATCACTACGCTATTAAATTTGATTACTGTATTACTGTAGCGACACCACGATCCATCTACAGTAATTATTAGTTAAAACATTTTCAAATCAAAGTGAAAAATTGTAATCAATCGTAATTTTTCTCCAATAAGCAGACAAAGGCTATAGAGGGTTAACTTTGGAAACGCAGCAAGAAATGCAATAGAACGCATTTGTAGTATTTGTAAAGATCTTTCTGTTATTGAAAATAGAGCATAACAAACTGGTTCGAGTTTATTCTAAGTTTGTAAAAATTCAAAACAGCAGTTAATTTATTTTTCGCAATCAGAACTCGAGATTTTTATTATAAATGGAATGTACACGTTTAACACTAGAATTTTTCATAGTAATTTCTCATAGAAATTTTATAAATTTACAGTGACTCATTTTTAGCGATTTTCTATAATTTTTTGCAAAAAACATGCACAAAGAATTATTACTCTTATTATAAGAATTTTTTCAAATACTCATCTTGATTTCTTTGCTACAAAGAAATCTATTTCAATCGTCGCTAGTTCTAGTGTTGCAAAACATTGGAGTAGAGCTATAGAAATTAATAATGATTACTCTGTTAAATAAAACTACATTTCAGGAAAGTTCGGACTCCGAGAATTTTGTACTATAAATCCGTATGAACTTTTTCCGACACGTAATATTTATTCGTTTACCTCTAATAACATTCCACTTTGATCGAAATATTCCGCGACGGGCATAACGTTTCTATAAAAATTGTAAAGTTCCATTCTTGCTAACTCGATCACCACTTGTCCGAGCTGTGCTCCAAAGTCGATTTGCCTCTCGAGAACCTCCTGTCTCCAGGACACGAGTATCACACCATTCACAATTTTTATCTGAAAATATATCGATCGTGAAGCATTAAAATTTTACCTTTTTGTAACATAAAATATCGCTTTGCACAAAAAAATTGTTTGTACTTTCTATTTTGATAATATAACACGAAACATCATTTTACTTGAAAAATGATTGTGAAAAATCATTTGTCGAAAACTTGACTGTGAAAAATCATTTGTCGAAAACTTGATTGTGAAAAATAATTTGTCGAAAAATTGACTGTGAAAAATCATTTGTCGAAAAATTGACTGTGAAAAATCATTTGCCGAAAACTTGACTGTGAAAAATTATTTGTCAAAAATTTGATTGTGAAAAATCTTTTGTACTTTCTTTGACTTTTAGCTGAAAAGCTGACGTCTGACATATCCTAATTGTTTTCTATTTAAACATTAAATTAAACAATTTAAAAAAAAGTATTCAAATATTTTTAATACAGTATTACAAGCAGTATCAATTAAAGTTTTATTCGTAAGAAAACATGGTTTATTGCAACAATATGT
Source organism: Ctenoplectra terminalis (assembly GCA_019453375.1). Taxonomy (NCBI): domain Eukaryota; kingdom Metazoa; phylum Arthropoda; class Insecta; order Hymenoptera; family Apidae; genus Ctenoplectra; species Ctenoplectra terminalis. The sequence continues at coordinate 7,813 of SMSQ01020176.1, read as the reverse complement.
ACAAAGTATTAAATTGTAAGTATAGATGTAAATATAGAAATGTTATTATTATTAGAAAATATTTATTATATAATTATTAATATCGTAAATTATAAACTACAATCGTGAACATTAAATTACTTACTTTTTCGGCGTATTCGACTACATCGCGCATGTTACGTGGATATCCACTGACGAGAAAGACTTTGGAACCTGGAGACATTTTGATTTCGAGCATAAGAACCTCCGCGACAGTTTTACTGCTAAGCTGTCCGAAATCTTGCATATCTATCATAAAGATAAACAATATTAACGTATAACAGATATATAAATATATAAAAGTATCGTATGGATAAAGTTTTAGCTAAATTGAGCAAGAAATACTTAATTTTCTTCGTAATTATTTACTATCACTATAAATGAACGATAGACAATAATCATAAGCTCCAAAATTTATAAATTGAGAAATTATTTTAGTCTATAATAAAATTATTAAGAAATTATACAATAATTTTCTGTTTATTAAAAATGATTATGATATTAAATTTACAAGAATACATTAATTATAATCAAAGAAATATAAATATATAAAAGTATCGTATGAATAAAGTTTTAGCTAAATTGAGTAAGAAATACTTAATTTTCTTCGTAATTATTTAGTATCACTATAAATGAACGATAGACAATAATCATAAGCTTTATAAATTGAGAAATTATTTTCGTCAATAATAAAATTATTAAGAAATTATATGATAATTTTCTATTTATTAAAAATGATTATGATATTAAATTTACAAGAATACATTAATTATAATTAAAGAAATATAAATATATAAAAGTATCGTATGAATAAAGTTTTAGCTAAATTGAGTAAGAAATACTTAATTTTCTTCGTAATTATTTACTATCACTATAAATGAGCGATAGACAATAATCATAAGCTTTATAAATTGAGAAATTATTTTCGTCAATAATAAAATTATTAAGAAATTATATGATAATTTTCTATTTATTAAAAATGATTATGATATTAAATTTAAAAGAATACATTAATTATAATCAAACGAATAATTTGACTGGTTTTACAATTGATAGACATTTTTGAAAATAATTGTTTGGTTTAGTATTTTTATTTGCATATTCTTGCATATTTTTATTTGCATATTACCATTTCCTAAGGCGTATTGTTGAAGCAGGTCCATCATATTTATATGTGTTATGCCCTTTTTCTCTTGCATCAGACTATCACAATGTGTCACCTTTCCACTGCCAGGACCACCTGAAAAAGATTAAAATTTACATTGCACAGTTGTGTTAAAAAAGACTTCATAAAACAGAATAAGTAGATATATGTTTCGAATATCGGTTAAAATTTTGATGAATTTTCTCTAACTAGAATCTTGTTTGCTGGTAGCACAGAAAGTTATACCGTATTAATAATTAGGGTAAGTTCGGAATAGTTAGACCACTTTTTAGAAAGAAGCCATTGCGTTGATGGTTCTTTACATTTTTGTTGTTCTGGGAAAATTAAAGCAGCACATAAGTAATTTAGAATATACGCTACCGTCCATAAGTATTTGATTACTTGGTGAAATCGGATCAAAAAATTGATATTAAAATTATAGTGTAAATACCCCTAAGTAGAGTGCGTACAAATTTATATGATTAACATTGAAGCATAATCTTTATATTGTAGTGGACTAAGGGTGTCAGGATTACTAAATAAATGGGTATAGACTAAATTAAACAAAACAAGAGATAGATATATTTGGAAAGAAAGAAATACTAAAATGGCAAAATAATCTTAAGGGCTAATAGGTCGTTCACGTTCGACGGTTTCTAAGCGACTCTGCCTCGTGGCCCGACTTTCCAACGGAAGTCGGGCTTCGCTTGTTTTTAATAGCGCGCGCGGTCCTCCTATATTGATGCACTATAATATTGATGCACTATAATATAAGTGTAAGAAAGAAATACTGTGCTAAAAATTACATCGAGACGCCTTATTTCGAATATCTTTTGTACATTTTAGATAAACTGACTGGTGGTCAAATACTTATGAACGGTAGTGTATATAAATCATATTTCGCGACATATTAAAGTATTATTTCTTTTTTTAATCAAGAAATACCAACATTGCAAATGGACGGTTCCACCCGCATGTTCGGGTTAGAGCGTTCACCCGTTACAAATACCAAAAAATGTAGCATATACAAAATGTAATGCAAGAGAAAATTAGTCAAAATGTTGCTTTTTCTTCAATTTTCCACATAAATCACAAATGTTCATGATTAGAGTTTCCATCGTGAAACAACGTCCATACTTTACACATTTAACCCAATCCTCGCTTGTGGTTGGTTTCGAAATAATTTTTTTCAGTTTTACTTTCTAGTATGCACAAAACTTTAAATGTAATTTATAAAATATATACCGTTTTGCGACAATTGTCAGTACGAGAGTATTAATAACTAGTCTCTCTCGGTGGTCGAAGTATCCCGGATTTATCCTACGATTGTTATACAGTTAGCGTAAGCTTTTATGAACACAATAGGAAGGTTAAATATCAATTTTTCTGCAAAAATCTAATGTTCTCTTAACCCTTTGAACTCTGAGTCATGGTCGATATTTTATCCCAACTGGTTCATTTTTAATAAGCCCCTTTCAATCTGTATTGAATTTCCCTTAACCCTTTCGCTACGAAAGACGTATATATACGCCCTCGGAAGTGAAGAAATCATTTGTTAAAATTGTGCATGGAGATTTTCAATAGCACTGAATTATTTCTACTTTCATTTATATGTGTTATATCATAATTCATTATACAATGTACCTACATTTTAATATCCATATTCGTGTTATGTTAATAAAAACTGTATTGATCTGTATACCAATAACGCTTTTGGTCTTTATTGCATCGTAGCGAAAGGGTTAATTTTCATACTTTTATATTTAGTAACATATATACATTGATAAAAATCGATGAAATTAATTTTTAATAATTATAAGGGTTAATTTTCATACTTTTATATTTAGTAACATATATACATTGATAAAAATCGATGAAATTAATTTTCAATAAAAAAGAATTTAATAAATAAAAAATAAAAAATAATTTCAGTTTTATTTCATAAAACTGAAAGGAAAGGAGCAAAATGGAATGTCGTGCCCAGCTCGACATAGGAGTGCAAAGGGTTAATTCTGCATCTTATTCACACTAGTGTAATAAGAACTCATTGACGAAACACGATCGACAAATCCAAAGTGCAATCCTAGCATTAACAATCTCAGAAGGAAATCATTATATAACTTGGAAGATAATGATCTCTGTTCAAAGAGAATCAGAGAATTATACTCAGAATTTGTTAGATACTAGATAAAAATGTAAGATCCATCCAATCAGCAAAAGTTTATTAAATTGGGTATTGAATAATATTTAATTCCACTAAATGGAGTTCTGCTGTATCAATATTTGAATCAATGTTTGTTGACAAAAATATTTCAGCATTATATAATTTTCTAATAACAAGAAAATTTTTTTTTACATATCAAATACAAACCAAGCACAAATATAACTGGCACTTTTGGAACTTCGAATTTAACTGGACCAACGTTCTGTTGTGGAAAATATCCGTTCGGAGGGGTTGCCAGAAGGCCAGCCTCTCCTCGCCATTTTCCTGCGCTTCGAGCATCAGCCTCCTCGAACACCGGGGATCCATTTTGTTGATCTGTAACAAAGTTCTCGGTTAAACCATGTGAAAGCTAATAAATCATCCAAATATTAAATATTTGAAATTGATATATTAATTAAAACAAGTTAATGCGTTCACTTCCATTTTTTTTTTGTTCTTCAAATCATTATAACGTGTTAATAATATTTGTAATAAATTATAAATACCCCTACAAAATTATATTTGCAATTTTTTAAATTAAATTTAAAGAAGTTTTGCTGTTTTCTTGAAACTTTTTTGCCACCCGACGTAAAACTTGTTTGATTTTCTTGACAGTGAACGCGTTAAACGTATAATTATTATATTAAATCGTAACATTGATGAATCACTATCTCGCTCTGTATAATTCTAAATATATAAAATTCTAAGATTATTAGTAAATAATTTTCAACGTTGCTAGTAAAATAGAAATGTAATGTAATAAACAGATGAACTGATTCATTAAAAAGAATGTATCGAGTTCACGTTGGAACATATGGTGTTGTAACGAATATCTATAAAACGTATCGTTGGATTTTTACATTGCATGCACTGCGTAATACATGTTGCATGACAATTCGCAAAGCTACATGCGACCGCCCTTATGTACATTTAATTTAAATATTAACGATTACAAGCTGAGTAACGTGTTTACTATACTAATAAGTGGTCGGCACCTTTATTTTCTTCTATTTTATACAATTTTTATGTAGCTTGGTATTGGATTAAACAGAAAATGAACGGTTCAAATAGGAACTACTTAATTTTTTTATTTTTATTTTAGTCACAGGTACTATATTATACAAAAATTTTGAAAAAAAATGTGTGATTGGTCTTGTGATGACAATTAAACGTATTTTTGAGAAGTATTTTTAGATACTATTATTAGGTGGCTGTAAAAGTTCTATAAAACACAGAAATTCGATTTTAAAAGTGCATTATACTCCCTTTTAACACGTTGACTGGCACGAAATTTTATAAGAAAATCTCCGTCGGGCCACGCGCGCTTATCGTTCGTTTCTAATTGTAGCGCAATAATAAGTACGCTTACAACGAAATGTTTTCGGGACACGCGTTTAGTTGAAAGTCTTTCTTCAAGAACGAAGAATCTAAGAAAGCGTGTGAGATTTGAAAATTATTTCTTCCTTTTCAAATATTTTTTCAGTAGTGGCGAATAGCTGAAATTTTTGCCCTAATTTTTTGCGATGTCAAAAAGAAAAATGAAATTACAGTTGTAGACGCTTGGATCGTTTACAAGACTGCAACAAAAAAAAAAATAAATATAAATATCAGAAAATTTAGAGAACTGTTAGCTCTGAAAGTATTACGACTGACTGATAATGTAAATAAATCTTAAGGTCAACGTAGTCGGCATAATATTGCCGTCCGAAAAAATGCTTCTGGACAAAGCATTAGAAGGGCTTGCAAATTATACTATTCAAATAAAAAACTTGATACGAACCGATCAAAGGCACGACAAAATATAAAAAAGACAATAACGTTATGCCCAGATTGCCCTAATTAACCCCAACTTTGTATAGACGTTTTAAAGCATTCCATTGTAAATCATTTTTTTAACAAACTTTTATAACAATTCAATAGTCTCATATTCTATGAAATATCTTTTGAAATAGCTATTAATTTACCTCGTAAGCGCTCAAATAAGCGTCACTACGGGTGACGCGGCCTAATCAGAATTTTTGTCGTTACCCAAATACGGGTGACGCGGCGGTCAACGTGTTAATCATCAATAGTTAATTATATACGATTTTTACGAACGATATTTTGTCTAAACTTGGGTATACATCTGACCGAATATTTTATACATTTTATACAATTAATTATTATATTTCAGTATTCAAATAAAAAAAGTCTTCGAGAATATTTTTCTCACAGTAGAATAATTTATTAACAATCATACAAATAATTGAAATAACATTTATCACAATATATACATTCGCACAAGATACGACTAAAATGAACCAATCAATTTTACCAACAATAAACTATATAATTTTTAAATAATAAATTTTATCAACGATGAAATCCATAATAATACAATTTAACGATCTAATAAATTTTATTTCAACCAATTATGAAAATATTCAGTTTCCAAGTAAAAGCGATTTTTGGAACTCTCGACTCGTATAAATAAAAAAATGTATTTCATTTGGTCAAAACTGAAACACAGAAAATATTTTGCAGATGAAAACCATTTGGCTTTTGGCTGCGTTGAAGAAAAATTCTCGAAAAGTTTCTCGGAACCTGCGTGCGCAGCTCTTGGGTCCGAGCTATCCCCACCACTGCGCCGACGAGCTACATTCGCGTGACGTCATTGCTCTCTGGGACGTCGCGGCGTGGGGATAAGGCGTGCTTTTCGGATCGAGGTCCGTATCCTTGTATAACCTTATTCCACTGGCATACTTTCGATACTTATTATACGCCGTATAATATTATCTGCGTTGATACGCTTCTAATTAACACATTGCGTACGGGAGACGAGATATCTCGTCTTTAGGAATCGGAACGTTGTGGCCGGGAGACCAGATATCTCGTTTTCAGATTTCTTCTACTCAATCGATGATTTAAGGGGGGAGGGTCAAGTGAATAAGCGTTTTTTCTCGAATTTTCTTTGAAGAGAGTATAAGATTTATTTATTTATAAATAAGTAGATGTTATTGTGTAACATTTAGACAATCTATATAAATTTTTTTATGTAAAAATATTCATAAATAAGTGAGCTGCAGCTGCTTGAAGTTGGCTCCACGAAAATGCGCTGTGCAATGTACAGGTCGCTCTAATTATCCGAAATAAAAAATCCAAGAATTTTTCGTTAAAATATAGGAATACGCTTTGCATGAACCTAAATTAAAAAAAAAACATCAAAAATTAAAAAACTAAAAATAGACTTTCTTGTTACGTTACCAGGGTAACGAAGTCTTGCGTATTCCCTTAACAAATGGTTAGGGAAAAAAAATGATTATTCGAAGGATTATTCAAATTTGTAAAATATGTAATTAAAATTTGTAAAAATGTAAAAAATGNCAAAACTTCGAGTGCAAAGGGTTAACTAATAAAAGAACTAAGTGTTACAATGTTCTACTCTCATCTTCCAATGTTTGCTCTCTAATTCTCTATACTCAACTCTCTATTCTCAACTGCCTATTCTCAACTAACTCTTCTCGACTCGCTACTCTCAACTCTCTATACTCGACTAACCCTTTTTGACTAACTCGCACGCGCATTCTTTCCATCCATATATTCCCTGATTCTCTCTTCTTCTATTTCTCAATCTCTTTCACTTTGCTCAGGCATTCCCAGGAATTCCTCGGTCACACGAAAATCTCTGTCATTCGGTCCAAATACTCTTTTCTCGCACTTCTATGGCTCGGCCCAAGCACTCATTTATCACACCTCTACCACTCGGCCCAAACACTCGTCTCTCGCACTTCGATCACACTGTCCCAAACACTCTTTATTCACACCTCTAGCACTCCAGATTAAACATTCACGCCTCAGACTCACCATTCTCACAGTATTAAGTTCCGTTCTACGTTTGATGCGACTGAAATGGGATTATTTGTTACGAACTGTTGCTAGATCATAAAATATTTAATCTGAACACATACGTTAATTAATGTTAATGTTAACACGGTCGTTAAGGGTTAATAAGATAGGATTTATGTATCGATGAAAAGTTGCCAAAAACTGGAGCGCTGTATGGAAAAATGTATGCTTACCTATAATCCAGATGAACGCAGGTAACCCTTTTCTGGGTTTATCAGCGGTTTTCGTAGGTTTCACGTTCACCGTGACAGGTATTTGTGTTATCTGAGCCACCACTTCTTTCTTAGGAGACGGCGATTTTTTAATTTCTGAAATAGATTCTTTCCTCCTTTCGACTTCTACCTGTAATTCAATTATCATACATAAACTATATATCAATTATTACAAATAATTAGATTTGTAGATCGTAGATTCATAAAAGTAATGATTATAATGATTACATAAAAAATATAAAGTAATAAAAAAAATAAAAATGCAAATAATGATTACATAAAAAATATAAAGTAATAAAAAAAGTAAAAATGCAAATAATGATTATATAAAAAATATAAAGTAATAAAAAA
>SMSQ01020174.1:88680-98953 GCA_019453375.1 Ctenoplectra terminalis | reverse complement strand
TTTTTTTTTTTTTTTTTTTTTTTTTTTTTTTTTTTTTTTTATATTGTTTTTTGCACGCGGTTGTATAAGATAAACGGTTATTGTAATATTTTTAGCGATACGTATTTGGTTGTTAAAAATAAAACGGTTTGGGCACTTGTGTTGATATCTCGATACACGATCTGAGCGTCATTGCACAATTGTTAAAAATAATGAAATTGTAATATATATCTATGATACGTTAGCGTGCTTAATGAAATAATATTATGTTTAATGCTTGTTGGATATTGATTAAACTGATTTGAATCATTTGAAATGTAATTTTTACAAAATAGATTAATAGAAATCATTTTATTTTTTTAAGTACATATATATGTGTGTGCGTGGGTGTGTATAATTTTAAGATATTTTTGGAAAAATTGTTTTTAAAGTATAATTGTATAATATTTTTAATATTATATCGCACAGTTGTTATACATAAATATTTATCACAAATTTTCAGTTAACAAATACATATAGTTACATGTAATTCATTTATATCTGAAAATCGTTCTTTCACAAAGAATTAGAAGCAATAGGATTGTCACCTTCTGTTCAGGTCTGGTGGTAAAACACTCCAATCTTCGGAATCATAATATTCCCACATGATGCACTAAGAATGGATAACTAAAAAGTATACTATAATAATTTAACACCGAAACTACAATTCATATAATTTCCAGCATGCAACTATACTACCAGTTTTGTGGACTTTTTATCATCAACATAATAGACGAGGAGGTAAGGTGTTGGCATTATCTCTTATCTCAGGTACTTTGATAGCAGCAATATAGACCAGTTAAATTACTAAAATAATTGAGTAATTTATTAAGTATATTTATTTGAGAATAAAAATTTCATATTACGATCAGATTTGAATAACAATTAATAAAATATTAATCTATAATAATGAATAAAATATGAAATAAATTGATCTTTAAGGAGCAAAACGAAAAAAAAATATATTTTCAAAAATGGGAAATTGGTGGAGATAAGTAATTTAACTAGTACAGATTAGAAAACAAAGTTTATTAGTAAAAATGTAGTTTCTAATGTAAATATACATAATTTTTACATTAAAATACTGTTCAAAGATTAATTTATATTATAAAATAAAACAGGAATGTGTTGTTAAGACAGACAACTGTCATTCTGATTACGAGGGGGACGAATGTCGTTGTTTCTCTTCACACAATCCACAAGCCAGTGAATTCCTTCGTCTACTCCATCCCTTTTGTATCATATAAATAATTACTAAATATGATTTTTATTAAATTACTTATAAACTTCATAACACGACCATCTTAGCGATACAAGATTATCGTTTAGATTTTATCGTTTATATAAAAAAATAGTTTTCTTAAATTATGACTTCTATTCTCGAAATTAAAAACTGTTGATTCAGAGGTTAGAATATAACCTGTTTCAATTGTAACCTTAGAACATTATTAATAGAAATATGTACGATTTATAAATAAATAAAAAATATATAATATATTTAAAGATGGAATCGTGCTATAAAGTATTCGATTTTGATTTATTTTATATAAAATATACAATTTCAGTTTAAATGATTTCTCTTTTTAGAACTATACGCTAAAATATAAACAATTTCATAAAATATTTCTAATTCATACTTTATTCATCTATCGATTAATCATTCATATGATTACACTAACGGTTTAACGTAAGATAATTATACGCAACTTATAGAAATACAATAAAATTTAAGCGAATAAATATAAAAATTTACATACCCATTCAGAGCAGATACAGGCATTACCATGCAATCCCTTCGACCTATTAAGTGTGCATTTTGATTAAAAATTGGTTTTACTTCTCTAACCCCCATACAATCGGGCACATCCTGTTTATTTGCTAGGACTAAAAGTGGTACACCTATTAGGTGTTCCGATGATATAACTCTATCTGTAATTAAACATAAACATTTGTGTAATAAAATATTATAATTACTTGAATATAATATTTATTTAACGTTTTACCAAATGTTTCTTTAGACTCGGGCATCTTTTCACGATCTGACGAATCGACTATGTAAATCACAGCGTGTGATTCTGCATAATACTGTAGACACGATATAATTTATCACAACAATATATTTAAATTACACTCATTTATAATTATATTCTGAAATATTATTTACTTTGTCCCACAACGATCGAAGCTCTTCTTGTCCACCAAGATCCCAAAAATTGAAACGGACACCAGCTATATCAATTTTACCAATGTTTAAACCAACGGTTGTGGTAATTTTACTAGGATTCATACCCTTGTAATTTTTTGTAAATTTTGTTTTCGCTGCTTCTAAATAGGTCTGCAATACAATAATCATTGAGAAATAAATTTATGTTTACTTATTTAACCTCAATCATATAGCCTTTTAAAATTCTTACCGTTTTTCCTGCATTGTCAAGTCCTAATATTAATATAAAATATTCATCTTTTTGCACAAGATACTTGTACAATCCATGTAAAAGTGTGTACATTTCAACGTGTTTAAATGTATAAAAATTTATGTTTCATATTGTTTACATATTATGTTCACGAAAACATATTCGTCCATGATAGATCATTCACACAATTTTGTATAGTGCTATGGGAAGTTGTAGAAAAATACGGTGAGATTAAATGAAATATGTTGACTGAAATAATAGCGCAAACTATAAAATACATTTTTTGTATGTAAAATTATTGTAGTACAAATATTTACTATTTTAGTTATTTATTAATATAAACAAATAATTTTGCATCATTGTTTCTCATATTCGTACTTAAATACATGTACAATAATTCGATACATTTTTTAAAACTTTTATTTTATGCGATAGAACACGTATTTAAATAAAAAGTGAATACTTTATTCTTAAGATATTGTATTTTATTAGTATTTAAGAATCGTAACCAATGACGGTACCCTTAAGGTTTTATTGGATCAATTGGATTTTTGCTTCATTATTAAGGTTTCATAACATAGTAATAATTGATTTAAGGTATGCAGTAGACTTTGTGGCGGCACGAAAGAAACATGTCAAAATTAAAATGGCTTTCAATTCTGGCATTTCAAATGTTTTTAGTGACAAATACAGATGGTTCAATAGGTGATAGATCTCAATTTTACAGTTTATGTCTTGAGAAATGTTGTCAGAGTAATTGTGATAATGGTACGTATTTTCTATAATATATTAAATAAATAATTATGATAGAAGATTAATAAATTTTGTTCATAATTAATAAATTTATTACAATTTTAATACTTTCCAATAAAACATTTTAAAATAACAATAATGAAAGCATCATATTTTAATTTATATTTTATAGATCAAAAGTTTAAAGTACAACCATCCTTATCGCTAAGGTTGCTACTTTGGTCTTGTAAAGAAGATTGTAGTTACAGCTGTACTTGGAAGACAGTTGATTATTTTACATCCCATGGTTTAAAAGTTCCTCAATTCCATGGAAAGGTATAACAATGCGTATCGTATAAAAAGATATAAATTATAAATAATACAGTACGTAATTAAGTGATTTTTATTTCAGTGGCCTTTTATTCGCTTTTTTGGATGTCAAGAACCTGCTTCTGTCATATTTTCTATATTAAATTTTTATGCTCATATTACCATGTACTGGAAATTTAAAAGAAAATATAGATCCACTTATCCTATGTTTTACATATGGACGTATTTTAGTCTGGTACATATGTTTATTATTTTATCTATAAAAATATAATGCTGCTATACTCTTATATAAATTTAAAAAATGTTTAATTTCAGATATGCATGCATGGCTGGGTTTGGTCATCTATTTTTCATGCGAGAGACACTCCATTTACAGAAGTAATGGATTATTCCTGTGCATTTATTATGGTTCTTACATTACTGTATTGTATGTTATTAAGGTAAATTACAATGTTACTAAGTAAGACATAATATCGGTAAAAAAAAATTTTCACAACTATTTATTTATTCTTTACATTTCAGAATAACTTATAAAAACAACAAGTTGTTTGCTGTAATTACATGTGGATATCTTAGCATTTTATATGCCCATTTATCTCACTTATGGTCTGGTTACATTAATTACGACTATAATATGAAGTTTAATGTAGTCGTAGGTAATTTAATGAAATATCTATATTCCATCGTATAAAAAAAAAATTTTTTTTAATTAAATTCCCAAATTATGACCAATTGTAATATTACAGGATTTTTAACATTTGTAATAACTATAATATGGTGGTATCGTAATCGTAAAAAATTATCTTATGTTTACTTAATTGGATGGTTCAATATATTAACAGTTCTTGTTACTATATTAGAAGTAGCAGATTTTGCACCAATTTTTTGGATATTTGATGCTCACTCTTTATGGCATGCCAGTACAGTTCCTCTTACAATTTTGTTATACAAGTAAGTGTGCAATATAATTGGTTCAATTTCAATGTGGACATTGTTCTTGATTTTTTATAAATATATATTTCTGTATAAAATTTGCAGATTCATGATGGCAGACTGTTCTTATTTGAATACAATTTATAGTAAATTATCATTAGACATCAATCATCATATACATTAATAATTTTGCAAATTATTTATTTCTGCAATGTTATTGGAATATTATTACAACATTACTTTACAACATAGTAAATATGGTTCAATGTTTTTTTTTATTCATTGTTAACGTTATCAACTTAGTTTTTACATCATGTTTTACTATGCGCTTTTTGTTGATAATTTTTAGATAATAATGATTTTACGAAAACGGTTGTAAAACAGTATTTTTTATTGAATATTAAACGGAATTTACAGAACAAAAATGTATCTTCCTTATATATTAATTAAATATACATGTGATATAATGCAAAAATATTAGTTAATATAATTAACTAACATTCATATAATTAAGTAAAGTTTGAAATATGATGGATAAATACAATGAAACACAATTATAAAATTTACATACGTTGAAAAATCATTAAACATATTTCTTCACTTTACTTCTTGTTTAAATAATTACATTCTACAAGGCAGTATTAGTTTTATTGGTAATGTATTACCAGTTAGCAGCATTATAGCCATTTTAGTATTAATATATAAAATCAAAGCAACCCGTCAATTGTAATTTAATAGTATTATTAGAACCAACTGCATTTGTTACTTAATGCACAAAAATATATAAATGCTCTCAGGAATGTTGTATTATGTAAGTGTAGTTGATTCATAAAACAAGTTTTAAGTACTTGCTTATACATTCAAACTATTTGTATACCTTAATATGTAGTAAATATTATATACATAATATTATAATCAATGAGATGACGATACATATATTATTTTAAAGGCACATTATATTAGAAATTTTTTAATTTGATCAATACATTTACATAACTGACACTTAATAAAAAGTGCAATTATGCATTTAAAAATTTTGTACATTACTTTGAAAAAACATTTTCGTCGTGTAAAAGATAAACAAATGCAATATAATTTATACTGATAAATTGAAAGCACAGTTAAAATATAAAAACGAAAAAGAAATATGAAACAGCAAAGGAAAGTAATTAAAAAGCTATAGTAAATATATATATTAGTCATTAATTTTATGTTACAGCATGAAAATTTAGTATAAATTCAAACCTCTAACTTTTTTATTTGTATTGAATTTAATGGTTAAGTATATATTTAAGTAATTTTCAGGACTTAGATTATACAAAAAATCTTTAATGTTTTCCTTTTTCTATGTTACAAGATTGGTCGCGAGTTTACATTGATTACAAGTTTTTTAACTTGGAAAAATTGTGCTTTTTACTAAAAAAAAAAATTGTATTTGAATTTTATGAAATAATGCATGCATTCTATACAGTCAGTCTTATTCTAAAACATATTAAGTAAGTTCTATATAGCTTGTAGAAATATTTGATATTAAATAAATGCATCTTTTGTATCTAAAATTGAACATCAGTTAATAACATGTCGCTGTTTGTAATAGATACTTTTTCTTTGTATGAATTTGAAAATTTTACAAAATTAAAAGTTAAGTTGTACAATATTACATTTTATAGTTCTCCTTGTGTAGTTTAAGTTGTGCGCTTATACGAATGTGCAAAGTAATGTTATTGTCAAGAAGTAATTTTTATTATTCTTAATTTTTGATTAATATTTTGAATAATTTTATAAAGCTTTTCAGTAAAAGCCTATAATTAAAAGCAACGCATTAGAATAGTGTTTATAATATGCAATATTTTTATATAATCAAAAAGTGAACAGCCCAATATTTATCTAAATCCACACGAATATTAATTACATCACGAAACAATTACTAATGTAATTATTCCATAATGGATATATATGAAATACTAGAAACTTTTGCGCTTCTCTAAAAAAAATAGTATGTGTATAAATAAGTCAACATATCACAATATGGGCATCAGATGTTTTGCATTTTAGTTGCTTAATTTCGTTTTTTTCTTTTTTTCTTTTTTTTTTTTAAGTTTTGATTTTTTGTCGATTTTCGTTGTAAGTACTTTGAACGTAAGTAACTAAGATAGTATGTGTAAAAAAGCTGCAGTATTTTCGTTATAACGATTAACGTTTAAATAACGCCTCACTTTCTGGATTATCATCTCTATGCTTTTCGAGATTTCCTGACAAAGTAGGGTCTGGTCGTCGTCTCTTAAAGAACCCAAGTTTTCGAAGAACTAAGGTAAGTAAAATAAATAGTAACAAACCTGCTACAACAGCTACTATAATTATCCATATTGGTACCGGTTCAACATCTTGGTGATCAAGAAGATCCGGATATACAATTGTTTCAGCCTACATGTTGAAACGTGATGATGAATGAAAATATAAGTCATTACTAAATTTATGCCATTAAAGTGTAATACTTACAACTGCATAATCATCTTTTAGGTTTTCTTGTTGTATTACAACATTTGGTGGTATAACTATTCTTGCATTAGAACCTATTTTTACTTCATCCACTTTTGGATAATCTTCTACAAGAGTAGAATTCCATAGTCTAAACACGTGAAAACATTAATTTAATAAAAAAAAAGTCAAGCTTATAAAGAAATATATTATTTGATATATAATTACCGTGCTTTAATAGTTATGATTGCCTCCTGTTTTCTTTGTAAATTGAATATAAAGCACGTAATATCAAAGCATTTTGCAGTTCCTGCTTTGCAATTCTACAACATTTACATAAAATGATCAATTTCAGGTATCTTTTATAAGTTTTCAATCTAATAATTTCTGTTAAATTTCATAAATGTGATTGTAATACTTACCATCGAAACTACTTGATGTCTATGACCATCTTTATCGATAATTGTTCGCGTGTTAACAACCTTTTCTGTATCTCGTCTTGTTCTCATGTGATTAGTATAATTATGTGGCAGTGTTGGAGGAGTAGATACTACTGATTGGAACACATCAATATCGTCATAACTAATGCTATCTTGTAACTTTAATGGATTAGCTACTTGTCTTGGTGGCAGTATACATTCACCATCACCTAAAACTATAAAGTCGCAACGAGTAAATGAATACATATTTTAACATTAAATAGAACAGAAAAACATTATATTAATACAAAACAAAATTTTACCTTGTACAGTCGGCAGTTCTTCTAAATACAAAAGCCATTTTCCATGAGCTTTGTCATTTGCGACTTCATAAGGCCATGAAATACGAACTTCTAAGCTGCTTACTCTCCATGGACCTTCATTAAATACTTCATATACGTGTGACACTTTAGGTCCTACTTCATTTAAATGTTTTATAGCAGATTCGCCTATAACTGGTCCACCATAAAAAGCCCATTGAATTTTTGAGCTCCTATAATTTTGATAATTTACATATAATTAATGATTTCATTTTTTTTTTTTTTTTTTTTACTATTTTATACACTTTATACTATAAATTGAAAATAAATGTTACCCTTTAATCGACAATTCCGCTCGTTTCAATACCGTCGCTTGTAATCTTACAGGCTCTTTTTCTTTTATTTCTTTTGAAGTCGAATTCGCAAATATTATAAATTCTAATTGCGATTTGTTGTCTTCTAACTCTTTAGGATCAAATCTTACTTGTATATTTACAAGCTTGTCTTTTTTAAAAGGATTTCCAATAGAACAACTTACTATACTAGCATTATGTAAATTACAGATTACAGAATCATTGCTTTTACTAGCAATATAATTTAAACTTTGGGAATGAACAATAAATAATTGCGCTTCGTATGCAGATTCCGCAACGTTAGACACGTTTACATCTACTACAACTTCTTCTCTTTCACCCAGAAGAAGTTCATAGAAATTTGGTTTGACAGAAGAAGCTAATAATTAAACAAATTATTAATTTTTTTCGATTATTCAAATTTATATATTCTTAATAAATTTAATTTCTATGCTATTATATTATTTTTATTTATTGAAAAATATACCTGATAAATTTAATCGAGCCTTTACTTGTAGATCACTTTCACAGATATCATTATTTCCACAATCTTTTTGAAAGGTTGCTTCAAACACACGAGCAGCTTCTTGTTGATTTAATATAGGATAATTTTTTATATCAGGTAAAGTGTCTCCTTCTGCAGGCATAATTGGTTCTTCTTGTATCAATGAGTAATTTAAGCGAAATTTAATAGGCGATTGAATATCGCGTGTATTTTCCTAATAAATAATTAGATATTTATAAATTCATAATAAAAATTATTCAACTTTGTTACAAATACTATTTTTAGTATATGAAATATTACCTTTAAATAAACTATTTCTTTTTGGCAGTGTTCCACTTTTGTCGTATCTAAATTAACAGTGCGATTTATATAATGTAAACGAGAATAGCCAGCTCCAAACCAAACTCTAGAAAATTTTTTAACTCCAGTGTAAGTTTCAGCTTCGATATAATAATTCAATTTTAAATTTTGCATATCTTCTTCTTTTACCAAAGATTCAGTTTTGCAACAAGCTTCGAACGAGAAACTGCAACCAATTTAATGAAACTTTATAAATAGAATATTTATGAAAATAATTTTATTTTCATACATTACTTATCTAATTATACTTGCCACGTATGATTTGAATCCGGATCCTCTGGACATCCAATTTTGTTAGGATCTATAGGTTCTAATCTTTCTTGAAATGTACCATCTTTTTTTACATAATGAATGTAAGTCGTGATATCAATTATTTTTTTCGCTCGAAGAAGAGCTACAGCATCATTTTCATAGGCTCCTACTAATAAATCGGAATATCCATTTTGATCCATATCAATTCCACCGCTTAATGAATAACCGAACGTTTGTAATGGCTCTGGCATATCCTCTGCGTGTATCACCTGAATTTAAAATAGAAAATATGTGTACTGTAGCAATATAAAAAATATATAAATATACCAAATTAATTAATTTACGTAATCTAACATAATGCAACTGTACCTGTGATGGTACTGTAATTATTCCATTCTTTGAACCAAGATATATATATACTGTTCCTTTTTTTTCATACGGTGCTCCAATAGCAATGTCTTCATATCCATCTTTATTTAAATCTCCCAGATTTGTCAAAGCAAATCCAAATCTATCATTGAATTATGAATATTTATTATTACATATTCGCTTATAAACATAAACATGTAAAAAAAGAAACAAACCTTGATTCTTCACGTCCAACAAGTTTAACAGGTTTACTTTTTTCACGTTCCTTATAACTTTTTTGTAATGTAGTATATACATACACTGCGCCCCCCTCTGCTTTATTAAAATAAAATGGTGCAGCCACGATAAGATCGGCAATTCTAAAATCGAAAGAGCGAAAATATAATGATTATAAAAATAAAGCAAATAGATCGACGCTTATTATATGTTGAAAAATTAAAAAAATAAATAAATAAAATAAAATTATACTTGTCTCCGTTAACATCTGCGGAAGTAATTTCGTATCCAAAACTTGAGGCGAATTGTTCACCATCCAAGATCAAAGCAACATCCATATCTGGTATAAAGTCACGCCTTGTAAGTAAAACAACTTGACCTGCACCATTTGAACGTGGGGCTCCAGCAGCATAAGCTAATCCAGTACCAAAGAAATTACCAACGGTAACAGACATTCCTGTAAAATTAATTTTTTTATTTTTATTATTTCCACAATGCTTCAATAAAAGTTGTTATATATTGTTAAAAAAAAAAAAAAAAAAAAAAAAAAAAAAAAAAAAAAAAAAAAAAAAAA
>SMSQ01020174.1:52536-81428 GCA_019453375.1 Ctenoplectra terminalis | reverse complement strand
AAAAAAAAAAAAAAAAAAATACAACTTAGATAAAAAAAATATGTTAATACTTGCATCACTATCGTTGCGTGTAGGCAGTACCGTGGGACTTGTACACAAAATTCCATGGCATTCGGGAGTGATGGGACTTTCTGAAGTTGCTGGTGATTCTACTGTCGTTGAAAATTGTTCGCGTTCGTTATCGGTGGTACTTTCATCAAACATTGACCTCATAGAACTTGTTACAGGCGAAGAGATATTATTAACGAAGGCGAATGTAGTATTTTCCATTTCTGTATTCGAAGATTTTGTTAATTGTGTAGGTGTCCACTTATCAGCGAACGATGGAAGTGTACTTCTTGGCACTTCTACTATTGGCGTACTCGATTCCGAGCTTTTATTCAACCAAGACTCTATAAAACTCGTAGAAGATGTAACGGTAGATGATGAGCCACTGCTTCTTTCGCTTCCTGTCGTCGTAGGTTCCTCTGTTATTTTATCGACAGATGTAGTCACAACTGGATGGTACCTAAATAATAACGTGTATTAAAACGTTTATTATATTACTATTTTTAAACGATAATTCATAAATTATAGATCACTGTTACCCTATACTTGAAACATATCCCATCGTGCTGCTAGTTTCAGAAGAGGATGTATCACCGATGGACTTATACGTCCTATCACTATCCTCTTGATATATAATTTCAGTCGTGGTCGTTTCGTTACGAATTGATTTCTGTGTCAAATATTCCGGTTCAACTTTCATCGTTGAAGTCACCGAAGAAACGTCGCTCGAAACACTGGGAAATGTTCGGGGTTCTAACGAGACTGTTTCAGTTTGAGATATCTCTTTACTCGTAACAGAATACATCGGCGAGACATCGGTAACAAAGGGGGTAGTTTCTGTGTCGTTACTACTACTGCTACTACTGGTACTAGTACTACTACTACTAAAGAAATTGATGCCGTTCTTATCTATAATCGAGGACGTTGTCTCGGTGAAAGGATACCATTTTGTGTACGAACGACTGGTGCTTCTAAAGGAACTCGAAGATTGTATTGTCGTAGAAGTAGTCATCGACGAAGACTTATCAGTGTCTGGCAGTGTCAATGATGTCGGCGCGAAAGTAGAAAAGGCAGTGGTCCTTTGATCGTTATCAGTCTCAAGGGTTTCTTCGAAGATCGAGAAAGTGGTCGATGGAAGATCGTGAACATTGCAAAACTGTCCACTGTAGAATATTGGACAAGCACAAGTAAAACTGTTGATACCATCGATACAAGTACCTCCGTTTTCACAGTTCGCAAACTTGGATTCGCAATCGTCGTACTTTAGCTCGCATAATGTACCATGATAGTCTGGTACGCAGTAACAAACAGGCCGATCGTCCTCGAATAAGCATACTGCATCGTTTTTGCAAGGATTGTCCTTGCAGGGTACAATCGCTTTGTCGCAATCTTTACCCGTATACCCTTGTGAAGAAACGCATTAACAATATTTTAATAACGCGGTAAAATTAATTTTACCATTTATAAATTCGATTCTTAAATTATTGACACGAATAAACAATTCCAATTTACCAAACAAGCAAGCACACGTGTACGAAGCAGGAATGTTAATGCAAAGACCGCCGTTCTTGCACGGTGATGTGACGCATTCGTCGACATCTTCGTCGCATAATCGACCTGTCCAACCTTTATAATAGGAGAAAAAGAAAAATTAATTTTTAATTTAGTTAATTTGAAATAATAATATTAATTAACGTGTTACGAGTACCTTCAGGGCAGCGACAGAAGAAAGAGAATCCAGGACCTTCCACGCATTCCCCTCCATTCTTGCATATTGTATCGTTACAAACCGAAGCATCGATTTCGCAATAATCACCTTAAAAAGGAACAAGATTTTAAAATAAAATAAAATAAATCACAAATTATATTTCTGCGCTTTTCTACCTGAGTATCCATCAGGACATTGGCAAGTAATACCATCGTAATCAAGGCATGTGCCGTTATTCAGGCAGGGTTGATTCGAACATTCGCTGTACCTTTGCTCACAATTTATACCTGAAAGTACGCGTAATGTAATAAAAACGTTTAATTATTTAAGAAATCGTATGAAACTGTAGTTTCAATTTTCCAACCGTATGAGCAAATCGGAGCGTGTACATCGTTTAATCACCCTCTGTGCTAACACGTCAACGGGCTGTTTTCGCACATGCGATGAAGAGTAAACGAAGGAATCATGAATTACCTACAAAACCCTCGGCACAGGTGCAATTATAAGCCGCAACAGCATCGTTGCACGTTCCTCCGTTGAGACAGGGATTAGACCAACAATCATCCCAATTGATCTCGCAATTGATTCCAGTGTAACCATCGATGCAGTAGCAAGAATAAGTGCTGTATTATATGCACGTAATGAATAACTAATTAATTAAAAGGTACTTATAGGATATCGTTTTTTTTTTATCTAAAATTTCTTTTTCTCTTTTAAATTAAAGAATAAAAAGAATTGTTCGTGCTCAACGATTCGTTTGTGTACCTGTTCTCGTCTTCTAAACAAATTCCGTACATGCAGGGATCTCCGCTGCAATTTAGTCCTTGTGAATAACCAATCGTTAAGAAGAAAATTGTTGCCAGAATAAGAGTCTTCTGTTTCATATATTTTTCAATAAGCATCCTCGCATAATACATTCTGAATACAAAATAGCGCAACTCTAATATGTTGATTCGCTGTAGATCATTATGAACTTTCGGGCGAGACGAATTTAATTAATTTTAATTGAACTTTATTGAGAATACGTAGATAGCTTTTTGATTTATGGAACGATGTAGTCGTGTAATTATTTGAAAACAGGTAGTAGAAATAATTAATTAGAAGTTGTGTATTTTTACGCAACTTATATTGTTTTTTATCATACTGATTACCTTAAGGTATCAGTTAAATTATTAAAAGAACTAAAAAAAGGTGAATCGCGTATAATATACCACTTCCATCGGTTTACACTTTTCTTAACGGTGAAACTATCCGGGCGGAATATATATTACATATGTATACCTCTTACTTTAGGTAGTATTTGTTGCACGAAGTCGACCACCTGGTAGTCCTAGCAACGCTCAGGACTATACAAATAGTGATACCTATCGCATACGCTTGCGTGAAAATTTGCTTCGTCAATAATTATTTTTATTCAATTTTCAAAACGCTGTGTCACGCATCATTCGGAATAAAAATACTTCGTAAATTTTTCTTCAAATCGATACAATATGATAATTTATCTAACGCCAGATCGGAATAAAGTTGAGTAGTTCACCAGGAAAAAGAAATTAATTTGATTTCTATTTTATTAACATACTTGTGTAAAATCCAAGCGAAACGTGTCATAAATATTATTGTTTAACATTGCAATCTTTATTTCTTTCCAACTGACCGACGATCGAGCATAATATAAGGCAATAGGCGCTAAAACGCAGGTACATATATTCATTTCAAAATCTCAACTCTATTTTAAACCGAAACATGCCGCACTGGCCTGTATAAAATAATACTACTTGCTACTCGTTCATATAAGAATAATAACAGTACTATCTATCAACCGCGTGAAATATTAGTTTGTAATTTAATCAATCGTTCAAATATCTCTTCTTCGCGCATATTCGCGTGTTAAGAGCGACGAATCGAAGAGATATACGACATAATATGTACATTACATAATCCGAATATTTTCTTAATCAACGCTCCCGCTGGCGGCGAGCCGTTTTACTTGCTCTGTGATTGGTCAGTATTTTTCGTTAATAACTCGTTAACAAAGTCGAATTTGACACTTTCGCGAAGGAAAGAGTGGCTTGGAGTCATCTCAAGAATCACCCCTTAAAAGGACTTACAAACATTTTGGGACACCCGGTATATTCTGAGAAGGTATAAATTGCAAAAGCTTTGACTTTTAATCGTCGTAAAATATTATCTCAGGTTTCTCTGTTAATCGCATACGAATATACGATCTTCTAGGCGATCCGGTACGACATATCGTTCAACATGAGTCTGCAGGATATCGTGGAACCAGAGGAAGTAGAGAAGGTGTTGATCTCTCATTTAAAAGAGAATAAGATCTTCCGAGAAGATTCACAATCGTGGACCATTGGTCGTTCAACGTTAGGCGGTCGTGGGATATTCGCTACTCGAGATATTAAACAGAACGAATTGATTTTCATCGATGCGCCTCTGATAATCGGGCCCAGGTGCGTGGGCAATCATTTGCAAATGTGCGCCTGTTGTTACAAGAACGAATGCCCGTTGTTTCCGTGCGATAGAGGCTGCGGATTGCCAGTCTGCTCGGATCAATGTGAAAATTCGCCGAAACACGTGAATTATGAATGCGAATATTTGAGATCGTTGGTACCGACTTGCGGTACCGATTGGTCCTTGGATTTATTGTTAGCCGTGGTACCGATCCGCGCGCGTTTCATGACGGAACAGCAGCGTAAATGTTTAGCCGCGCTTCAATGTGATCAAACTCTTGCTCCTAATCATGAGGTATAATGGCTGAGCGATCAACATTTTTATTTATTTGTTTTCGAAAGTGCAATGTATAACGTGTGTACCTTAACATTTAATGCTTAAGCAGATTTTAAATTGCAGATCTATCTTCCGTCCATGAGTCACCGGACACTTAACAAATTTTGGATAAAAAAAATGTTTGTGCTTTAGCTATAAAATAACCCGACCATTCACTAATTTTTCAGAGTGTAGAAAACCTTAAATTATATTATTTTCTTAAGATCCTGCTGAACGCTTATTTCGGTAAACTTTTTATTCAAAACCTATAAACGTCCGGAGACTTGTGGACGGGAGCGTATGTACTTTTACCAAGTTGGTAAATGGAAATTAATTTTGCTTTGCAACACTAAGAAGACAATGAAATATAACAGAGCGTTGTATGAATCTTGAAAAGAATTAAAAATTAAACGGATGAAAAAGATCAAGGACCAGATAAAAAATTGTGGAACATTATGCCAGTCTTTGAATGAAAAGCATTTGAGATCGGCTACTTTTCGAATTACTAATATGGTATTAAAACGATAATAATCTTAACATAAATGTATTATATCTTAACAGTAATGATACTATCATTAAAAATTGTATCATCGTAGAAACAATTTTTAAAAATAGATCGAATTACTTAAAAAAAATGTGACCAATCCTCCGGACGAGAAGGATATTAAGTTGATGGAGCGTGTATGCGGAGCTTTTCATACAAATTCATTCGAAACGGTCAGTGTTCACGGGAAAAACCAGTCTTCGAGTTTACGAGGACTTTATCCCATGGGATCGTTGCAAAATCACTGTTGCATACCCAATACGAGACATGATTTTGACGATAAATTTCGGCTCTATGTTAACGCTGCCCTTCCGATTGCTGCTGGAGAGGAGATCACTATGTCTTATACCAACATATTTTGGGATACAACGCTACGAAGACAACATTTGAGCGCCACCAAACACTTTTCTTGCACGTGTAAAAGGTGCAACGATCATACGGTAAATTTATAATTGAAACCCTGAGTGCACAAATATATCAATGATTGTTATAATAAAAAAAAATGAACATATCTTTAAATATCAGGAATTTGGATCTAAATTAGGCGCACTTTTTTGCGCATCTGACAAATGTTCCGGACAATTATTACCTCGAGATCCTCTTAACATGGGAACTCCTTGGATTTGTGATAAATGTACCACGATCATAAATAATCGACAGGTACTTGGTTATAAGCATAATTCTTGTGCAAAACATTAAGTAATTTTTAATACACATATGTTTCATTCTGCTGCATAATTATTAATTAATAATTTCAAGTATATTTCTTAATCGATTTATAAATATACTTGTTTCTTTCACAAGCATTATTAACTTTCAGTTCGGTACTAAATGACGCTACATAACAAGTTTTTTTTATTCGTACGTATATTAGTTTTCATTGTATCAGGAATGAAAATAATTTTATTAATAACAAAAAAGAGAAACCAAAATGTTTAGCTTTAATAACATTCTCTTAATTGAAGGTATTTCGTTTTTTTCCTTTTTTACCAGATATGTTCGATTCGTTCAGGTATAATGTCCATAATTGAAGAAGCTCTGTTCAAAACACCACGTCAGATTTTTAAGTTCATGCAAAAGGAACTCTCGATTGTGATTCCTTGGAATAATTATCTCATTATGGAGGTGAAGTTTCGAATTATTTCGTATTACGGCAGAAGCGATGGTCTCGCGTGGGAAGGTACGGGTAATATAAAAATGCATTTTATTCAATATTTATTAATCTGTATACTGCATAGTATTTTTTCAAACATTACGTTAGATTTAACCGATGTTGAGTTGGACGTAAAGGCGAATTACTGTAACGATTTACTTTCTGTGCTGGATACTTTAGATTGTGGTGATTGTAAAAAAAGAGGTAAATTTAAAACGAAAACCAGATTTTCCTATTTTTATATTGTCACTTGCATATACATAAAATATTAAAAAAAATTTTTTTTTTAATATTTCAGGTCTTATTTTATACGAATTATATTGCACAAATCTTGAAAAAATGAAACGACTTAAACAGCAACAAGATACTGAGAAAGTACGTCCGCATTTATTTCCGTTCTTTATCTGTTTATAATGTCTTGATATGTTTTATCTTTACATCATACGTCTTTCTAGGTTGATAAGAATCAAAGTCTATTAAAAAAAGCGATTACTATACTACAAAATGATATCGTTTCGATTACTACATTTGAGTACGATCAAAAATATTTTAACCAGCCAATTACTGTACAAAAACTTGTGTAAAGAAAATATTGTTGACAAATAATCTAAAATTTAATTATAATTGTTTGCATGATAAAACCTAAGAGAATAAATGTTATTAGAAAATGTATGAGAAAATGTATAAACCGGTTAAAAAGAAATTTCATGAAATTACGTTCTTTATAAATACGTAAGATATTGTTAATATAATGTTCTCTGTTCTATCAAACTTATATTTTTCAAATGTACCGTCCATTTGTAATGTTCAATTTTAATGATTATAATTTAAATTAAGGACAATACATGATGATTGAATAGTGTACAAAAAGACATTTAGCCATGGAAAATTGAAGAACTAGATGTTAAGAAAAACGTATCAATTTAATTTCTTTTTACATTGCACCGCTGATAGCTAAATTGGCAGCAGCAAATAGCTAAGTAGCTAAACCAGACTAGGAAGTAACAAAGTGATGCACTTGTGCCCTATGCTGTATTTCATATAATATAGTAGCAAAGCGCAATGCTGGGAGTCATGTCCTATAAATAAAAGCATTTTTTTTTTCTTTTATACAGCCTGTTGTAATAAACATTTTGCTTCTTCATACAAAGCTGTACAAGGTTTTAGAACTTCTAAATCGTAATCTACGTCCTCGTCAATATTTACATTATTATTCCTGTAATACAATAACATGTTATATATCATACTATATTATATTACTAAAACTTTATATGGTGATATTTACCTATAAAGAAAATCATCCACCGTAGGCAACATATCATTGTTTAAGTCACGTAACAAACGATTTCGCGCAAGTGCTGTATGCATAAATGCAACATTGTGAAGAAACAATTCCGAGTGATCTGAAAATAAATACTTAGTTAAATAGATACGATTAAAGTAACTTGTATTAAACAACAATTAAACGACATACCGTCTTTTCCATATTTTTTTTCCAGTTTTTTCATTACATCTTCGCCAGCATATTTCGCAGACACACCGATTCTATGCAAAATTGCTTTGCACTGCCAACGATTTTCTGAATTCTGATTGCATGATGTAGATTTGCGAGGTTGTGTTTCCTTAACAAGACTTTCCCAATCAACTCCTAGAGCATCACCTAACCCTTTGCCACTCGTTTTTATATCCTCTTCTAATTCACCATCAGAAATTTCTTCGAAATCCATAGTTTCCATATTTTCATCTTCCATGTTTCTATATAAAATTTTAATCGTTAACACAGTTATTAATATAGACTACATATAATAATAGTGTACAGATACTACCTAAACGACATTGTATCAGTAGTATCTTTTCCTTTTGTGTTAAAAACTGTTTCTTCTATAGTTTCTTTTGGAGATGAGAGATCTGCCTCCTGAGTTGTTGGTTGACCATCTCGTTGTGTAATGTCAGGACTTTTCTTGGTTGCTCGTGGTTTATTTGTATCCACATCCTGTACATATTAATATTAAAAGTACAATAATAGACTAAACTTTTTTACTTATATAAAGAAAGCAGTACAACATACCGTAATATCTTCCATATTTAATATGTCATCAGGATCATCGCTAATGTCACTGAGATCGCTTTCAGTATGAACCGTTTGTAAGGATTCATCGATGCAAGAACGTTTTGGTTCAGATGTAACAGTTTCCTTTATTTCAGGTTTTTCTTTTGGTGCAGACTTCTTTTGAAAAGTATCTATAGATTTTTCCCGAGTTGTAGATAATTTACCTTCTGCAAGCTCCATTAATTTTTTGTTGATGGGTTCTTCTTTCATGCTACCATACAAAGATGCTTGTTTGGAAGTATGGACAGTACATTCATCTCTAGTTTCAGAACTGTTGTAAGTTCGTTTTTTACTAAAAAAAAAAAAAAAAAAAAAAAAAATACTCTATTATTATAAAATATATAGTACGTTAATTAAACAAAATTAATTGATATTAATTGATCGCATACTTATGCGATGTAGATTCTGTTATTTCTAATTCTTTAGATCGGTCGTTTCTATAGTGACCTCGAATATGCACCGATTGATTATCCCATTTTCGAGAATCACTTGATTTCCAATCTGATACAGAATTATCATATCGGGAATTCCAGTCATCATCGTGTACTTCTGACCGAGGAAGACTATCTCTACTATCCCATAATGCTCTTACTCGCCACTCTCTTTCTTCCCAATCAACAGGACCATAGGCTCGTTCTCTGCCATGTTCTACATCGCGATGGTGACTATCCCACTCATCGTTAGGAACATTTTCATCTCTAATAAAAAAAATGAACACAAAAATTATTATAATTATCGAACTGAATAAACATAAAACTATATATTTCTATTAACATACCGAATAGAGGTGTTACTTCTTAATTTTTCTCCAGGGTAAAGCGGGTGTCTATGATGGTGATGATGATGGCGATGGTCATCAAAGGATGTTCTGTCCGCAGTTTGAACAACGTATCTAGATTCTCGAGATCTTTCTTCACGAATTCCACGCCTTTCATCGAACGGACTATCGTACCTCCTTCCATCAACAGGTTTTCTTCTGTCATTTTCGTGTACATGATGATCACGATAATCTATATGGGTAGATGCTTCCTCTTGTTCATCCCAGTGTTCCGACAAACGTCCATAATTTCTATTATAATTTCTATCGATTTCGATTGTTCGTCGCGGACTATTTTCTCGTCTTTCGATTAAGCGATCAACTTTGGTTGGTGTAACGCGTGACTGATCGTGTTCAGCTGTATGATTTCTATCGTATCTTGTACTGAATCGTCTATGCCTTTCACGATCATAATGTCCTACGTCTATTCTATCAATTAAATTATCACGCGACGTTGACAATGTAGGAGGTGCAGATGAAGATGACGACGAAGCTATAGAAGACTGAACGGCTGGCAAAGAAGGCGCTTGCGATAATGGTGGAGCATTATGTACACCTTTATCGAGCAATGATGCTCTGTCCAAAGATCTTTCACGCGGGAAACGATCAACACGATCTCTAGGTGAGTTTACACCAGCTTTACGAGCAGGTGCATCTTTGTCTACAGCAGTTCTATCGTATCTGCTATCGATACGTTGAGATGATCTATCCCTATCAGAAAGTGCTTTAGTTTCGGATCGTTCCCTTTCTCGATCGCTTCTACGTTCTCGGGTACCATTCTTTTCAAAGGCACTATCCTTCACTACTATTCGTTCCTTATCCCGGCTGAAACGTGAATTTTTATCAGTTGCCAAACTCATCGATGTCGAAACTAAAGATGGAACATCTCTATCTCTTGTTTTTATCGACTCTTTTTCTCTATCTCGGTCACGATCTCGATCGCGATCACGATCACGATCCCGATCTCGATCACGATCCCGATCACGATCACGATCACGATCCCGATCTCTATCCCTTTCTCGGTCACGATCGCGTTCTCGATCTCTATCTCGATCACGATCCCTCTCTCGTGGTCGTTCGCGACAACGTTCCTGTAGATCTTCTTTATCTTTATCACGAGCCTCTCGTTGATCTCGACCAAGCTTCGAATGTCCACGTTCGTCCCTCGTGTGATCTTTATCACGCCGTTCTCTGCTCTTTTGACGTGTTTTATCGCCCAAATAAGCTTTGTCGTCAAATTCTTTGCCAATCCTTCTATGACTCTCTTCTTGACTCGACATTTGTCTAGTTTTACTGTTCTGTTCATTTTTCCTTATGTCTTCTCTGTCTTTAGTTTTATCACTTTTATGCGGTTCACGATCTTTCTTTTCAGCATCTCGAGATCTGTTTGCAGAAATTTGTCTGTCTTGTGCTTTTGGCGGGGTAAGTTCGCGTTTGGATCTCGACGATTTCTCAGGCGTACGGCTACGGCGAGTTTTAGTTGAAATCGTTTCTTTTGAATATTGATGTTTCGATCTTTCAGATGTCGGGGGTGTCCTAGAACGTATATCTTTATCCTTACACTTTGCCTTCAATCTTTCGTCTGTTTTTATTTTCTCGTCTATTGTACGACTCTTTTCTTTATCCTGCTCTTTGACTTTATCAAGTAATTTACTTTTAGCACTATCTTTGGATAATTCATCTACATCTCTCACTTTCTTGTAATGTCTATCCTCTTTGTCCATATCTCTACTCTTCGTTGCTTTTGGAGATTCACTTCTATTTCTTTCTCTAACTTTATTAGACGTTGCATGATGAGGCACAGATACAGAAGAACCTAATACTGTCGTTGCCGTTGCTGTTGGCGGTGCAGATATTTGTATCGTTGGCGATCTTGTACGGGGTGTGGTAGAATGTTTTCTTGATGTTGAAGATGTACTGTATTTCTTTGCCGATCTGGCATTAATATCCTTTTTTGTGGAATTACTTTCAAACTTACGTTTCTTCTTGATCAGCGGTTTCTCATTTTTAGTTCCAAGTCTTTTCAACTTTAGTCTGTCAAAATGATTAAACTATAATAAGTATTCAAAGATTTATGTGCTTAAATTTAAATAAAAATTGTTTAAGGTAAACTAATAATTAACAATCTTGTAGTACTTGTATTACGAATAATATGTTTGCGATAAAATTAATTACCAGTTGATAAAAACAAAATTTTCTTAACGCATAATATATCATTTTATCTAAAATAATGTTAAAAAATGTAAATATTTATTTGTTTATATGTTAACGATAATACGTATTATAACTTACTTCCTTCTTCTTTCTTTATCTTCATCATAATCAGTAGAGCCGCTATGATGTCGCTTAGATTTAATTTTTTTAACTTTTTTACGTGAATCAGATGTTGAACTAGAAGATGAATCTTCGCTACTAGAACTACTACTACTGCTAGATGTACTTGAAGTATGAGAACTAGAGGAAGAAGTCATAGCCTTTTTCTTCTGTCTCACTTTGTCTTTTCCATGAACTTCTTTATCCTTCTTCATTTGTAACTCTAATTCACGCTGTAATAGTTGTCTTCGTCTCTCTAACACTTTCTCGTCCTCGTATTCCAGATCTGTTTGATTCCACTCTTCTAAATTTAAATCAGGACTATGCGATGCCTTTTTTACGATCTTAGAAGTAAGCCTTTTAAATGGATCCTCAATGAGCTACATATTAATAAGAACATATATACGTAAATATCTATCTTCGAAACCGAACGATATTATATTTTTAATTGTTCCAACGAAATGTTCCAATACAAATGTATAAATAATACGTATTAATAAACTTACTCCTGTTGTACTCGCAATAGCATTATCCTTTTTGGCACGCTTAGATGGACTTATTAATGTGTGAGTATTTGCATATCTAGTTGCAATATCAAGAAAAGAAAATGTTGGTCATCTTAAATGGAATGAGTGATAATTCTTACTTTATTCTCTAAATAATAAACTTGACATGTAATTTCATTATTCATCGGTATAAATGACAAATATACATTTAATTCTTTTTGCAATGTATGTTAAGTTCAAAATTATACTTGCTTGCAATTCTTTCCATACGAACAACTGCCGTTTAGTGCCCAGTTTCTACAATAATCCGACGAATTTTGGCCGGCAGTAACTGCTGGTTTGGTCCCCAACCTCTCAAACACACTTGGTCGACGAGAGTCTGTATTACATTTCGTAGGGTCAACCGTTATCTTCCTTATGTTTGATTTTGACATATTATCACCATAAAACAATTATGTTTTCACAATGGAAGCACATAACTGCAGAATGCAAATATTCATTTGCTATGGAATCACCATTAATCGGTTAAGCATTTACGGATACAAGCACAGATCATAAAGAATCGATAATGCATTTAAAAGGTAAGAAACACAAGCCGTTCGTTATATTTTGTATAATTATTTCTCTTGTAAACGCCACTATTTTAATATTTACACTTTATTTGTTTTACATATCCTTAAAGGCTAACCCCATATACGTGTGCCCTACTACATACGATTCAAGTACTAAACTGTACAGAAAACAATACTGCTATCCCATTGAAGTTGCGAATATAGTGTGATTCAATATTGCCAACCAGCAACAATAAATATTATGAAAACTAGGTTTGAACAGGTTTATGTATCGTTAATATTTGATTAAAAGTGAAAGGAATTTTTTTTAAATTCTACAATGAGTATTAAACGTTTTAAAAGAGTTGTTTATATTGATAATTATAACGTACAATGAATATGATTGAATTACGATGTTTCAAGGAAACAAATTTATTCCACTGACGGAAAGAGGATCTTGGCGGGTGTGGAAAAAAATTCAAACGTGTTAAAATAAAAATGAAAAATAATTGAATAAAGTATAAAATTTTAAGTCTCAAATTTTAACAGCGATACTTCTTTCAAAATAAACCGATTCGTATAGAAATATTCGATAATTTTTTTTTAATTTAACATAAAAATTAATTTATAATTGATGCTATCTGCGAACATTTTCTTTTAACCTATTATTAATAATGTCAATTGTATAAGCAATTACAGTTATTTATCATTTATTTCTCCATTGCTGATAAACAGTAATACATACATAATGTGTATATATATATATATATGTATATGTAACATATTTTACGCATACATTTAAAACATTAAAATGCAGTACGCGTAAACCCGATTGTCACTTTCAGTATCTTAAACGTTGCTGCGACGTTGAAGATTAAGTTAGTTCTTTGATACGTATACCTTTTCTGTTTAGAATTGAAGTAACACTGGTTGAACTTCAATTTCTTTTAATGTACAACTATTTCGTTCATATAAATTATATATAATTTATATTAAACATTAATTCGAATAGCAATGCTAACTGTACGATTTATTTGTTTATTTATATGCATTAATTGTGTATAAATCTGTTTGATTATTTTAATTTTTGTTCTTACGAATGAAATCTGTTAGAGGAACAAACTTATTATAATTCTTTATTATAATTTTATGTTAGCACAAGCATATTTGTTTATTATTCAGTAGTGTCATCGCACTGTTTTAAATTTTCATACTAGTTTTTCAACAATGGCTCATCAATGCAGTTGTGGAGACACACATAATGTTGCAGAATTGGGTGTACAATATAATTTGTATCAAAAAATTGATATAGACAATATAGAATGTTTAAATGAATGCGAAGAAGGTAGTGGAGCAAAGGTGTTTAAACCATGGGAGAAAAGATTAGACAGAAATAAAGTAACTATTTGTTTACATTATTTCAACATTTTATATAAACATGTAAAAAAAGTATGTTAATGGTATATTTTATATCGTAATTTATCTTTCTTTTTTTCAGTATGTCGAAAGTGATCTGGATAATGAACTACTATTTAATATTCCGTACGTTTTTTATTATTTGAACATATTTTCATTAAGAATACATATGAATATCATCGTTTTTTTTTTCAGTTTTACAGGAAATATAAAATTAAAAGGTCTTATTGTTATCGGAGGAGAAGATAATTTTCATCCGGATAAAGTAAAATTGTAAGTGTTTGTTAGTTTTGTTACATGGAAATGTTTGAAATAATGTTTAACCTATAAAAAATGTAAAATATGCTTTGTCGCTATAGATATAAAAATAGACCCTATATGACATTTGACGATACAGCAATAGAACCTGAACAAAAGTTTGAATTATGTGTAGATACAAACGGAGTACATGAATATTCCATCAAGTGTGTATATTTTATTCTGTCATTAATTATTATATTAAGTATATAGTATAAAAATCTAATATAATTTTTATTACAGAGTGGTTAAATTTTCAGCAGTACATCATTTAAGTCTACACTTCACCGGTACGGAAGGGACAGATAAAATAAAAATTTATTATATTGGATTGAAAGGAGAATGGTCACCTTTGCACCAGCATGGTGTTACTATTTGTACTTATGAATTACTTCCACAGATGAGTGATCATCCAAAAGCGATGCCTGAAGATTTTGAGAGGGCAAGTAATTAATTTTATAATAAAAAGCTGCTAGAAGATCCACTCTATAAAAAAAGTAAAATAATTTGGACCCCAATAAATTTATATTTAAATGAACATTTTTGTTTATCTTTTCTATTTTTATTTTTAAGTAATTTTCATTATACATTAAGTACCGTTGTTTAAGCACCGCTGAATATTAATAGAATAAGAGGGTACAGTCATGCTAAAACTATTTGCATATCTCCGTTAAAGACTGCGTGCGATTGATGTATCCGAAAGCGAATAAATCATAGTAATTACTTAAGTAGACATTGTAAACTTACGTCACTAAAATATTTATTAATATTAAATCTATTCTTTCTAATAATCCATATAATCGGAAAGAATTGTACGATTTAAGAAATCCGTGACACAGTAAAGAGCGTGGCGCGCTTATTCTAAAAGCATTATTATCTCTCAAAGTTTCAAATTGGTACAGTTAATGTTCTCTCCGAACATTAACATTAACGTAGCAAACGTAACGCATCACTTTATGATAAGAATAATTCATTAATTGTGCATCAAATTTTCTATACTGTCAAAAATAACACGTTCCTCGAGGTTTGCTTCAATCTCCCCTTCTCTTCATCGTTCCCTTCCACTATATGGGCACCAACTTGAAACTTCGATACTTGGTATCGCGAGAAACAGTGTTCACTATGTTCGACAATTGCCGCTCATGGCACACACGACTGTCAGCTCCTCCGTCGAGGCAAATAAGCAGGATAAAAAAAATGCAAGTGAAAATATTGCCTGTACATCAATGGATTACTCAGTGTCATCGGCTATCAGACAACCCGTACCACCGGACGGAGGATGGGGGTATATCGTAGTTCTAGCATCCTTTTTAATCCATGTGATCGGTAAGTAGTAAACTTTTCCTCGTTTCATTATGTTGTCTTAAAATTTTTAACATTTGAGTCTTATGGAATTGCATGAAACATCCTTTTCTTATTTATTTTTTTATTTTTCAGTTCATCAAATTCTGTGTTTCCTCTAAATTGATGTACTTTTAAAGTAATTGTAATTTTATACAAACAGCGTAAAGCTTTTTTTTTTTTATATTTATATTATACGATAAAGAAATTCGTAACTTTCATCTTAATGTAAAATTAACAATCATGTTTTGATTCATTTAAAAAATTTAATTATTATGCCGTTACTTGAATATAACAAGCAAAGCACTTCGGTAATAATGTATATCGTGTTAATTTATTTTTACATACTCATTCTTTTTCGGAAGGCCTTTATCGTTATTGTTACCATTATGGTCACGTTTTGGGCAGATTAATCGGACGAATTTATTAATTTTAAAAAAAAAAAACTGTTTCGTACGTGAAAGTTGTAAAGTTTTCACGCTTGATATTCATACTGTAATAAAAACAGTATAATCTTCGCGAGAAATTCATTAAACTTCACGATTTGAACGTTAACGAAACGATTTTTTTTTAATCTCACAACCATAAGATAAAGAAATTCTATTCTTCACGCCCTGTTAACTTTATTAAATTTATCCAATATTTATAAAAAGATATTTGATCTGTTCGATATTTCTGATTTTTAATAACATAAACAATTTATATTTCGTATTCGTTTAGATGAGCAAAATAATCGAGTCAAATAAAATGAAACGGGACTGTTTTCTAATTTTTAAGCCTTCTATTTCGTATTTGTGACACAGATACACAAATACTAAATCGGAAGAGAAGAGCTGTAGAGTTAAGAGCGTCGACAAATTTTCTCTAACACAGAAACATATTTGTAATACGTGTTCATTATTGCGTGTTTGTTACAAAACAGAATATTACCAAATACAGTAAATTAAGTACACGTTACATTATGCTCAAAAAACAAACGTATGTATCAATGTATGCGTGATCGCTCGAAGAAGAAGAACGACCTTGCGATCATGCTTACGCGTGCATCTTTGATTTCTTCTTCTTCCTTGTTTTAAGTTTCACAATACGAACATCTTAACGAAATCGTGAAATATAATGATTATTTCTTTTTTTTTTAATAAACAAAACAATTTTTTAATAAATAAAACAACAGAGCGAAAAATCTGTATATACTTAATATCGCTCGATATCACTAATTATTATATGAAACGGGAAATTTTAGATAAAATTTATAAGCAGATTTGAATCGGTAATTAATATATTATAGAATGATACCAAAATTTTTAGGCATCTTAAGAACAGAAGAAATAAGTTAAAAAGAATCGGTGATCTTGGCATTACACAAACGTTTAAACGATATGTTTTATCTATGTTTCTTTTTTGCTTCTTATCTATGACACACATAACAAAAATAATACTTTTATTATATATATATATATATTTAATACAGACTCGCCATAGATTTATATTAGATATATTAAAGTACGAAAACGCTGAGTATATCTGTGAGAAGAAAAAATTGTAACAGGGTTGTCAATATCGATACAAGTATAAATGGAGGATTAAAATGATCTGCGAAATTATTTCCGTTGAAAAAAAAAGAATAAAGCAATGAACATGTTATCTAATGGATGAATTTTAACGAAATTGATTTCGTCACAAAGACAACGCCCGCGATTGAGCTGTTTTATTGTTCAGTTACTGCACTTTGCTCGTCACTTACCATATGTATGAAAATATACGCATACAAAGAAACTCTGATTACGCTTGACAGTAGTTTCGTGATATGTAAAATCAAAACATGATACGAAAAGCATGCTTTTTATGTAGTAGTTACTAGAAATTGCATTGTATCTATTTTAAGGTATAATCAGATATTCTTCGCTTGCGTTCACTCTAGTTGCAAATAAAAATAAAATAAAAGATAATCAGTTTTGCAAGAAGAACAATAATAAGCTGGCACTTGTGACGAGGTAGCATAAATAGGAGAAAATCAATTACGTTTAATAGAACATTTACTGTTAATTCTTTTCTTAACACTAGAACTACCAAAGTGGTCAAAATGATCCGTTCGTAATTTTTTCATTTTTTCATTCAAAAATTTTATAAATTGACTATGGCATCTCGCAGGCAATTTTCCGTGATTTTCTGTTAAAAATGTAGATCAAGCTTTGTTTCCCTTGCATTGCGTATTTTTTTATACACCGTTCATTATGATTTTTTCGGTAGAAATAAGTATGCTTTAATCGTTTGTAGTTCTAGTGTTAATCTTATTTTCAATAATAAAAACTATACCTTCCGTAGAATAGAAACTGTAAAATACCATTCGTTTAAGTTTCTTCAAAGAAGGAATCACTATAACGTTTAATTATTTTAGCTAATGATTTTATGTTAAAAAAAAACTATTTCCATTAGAGAATAATTTTTTGTTTCTTTTTTTTCTTTTAGCAGACGGCGTAACATATTCGTTCGGTGTTTTTTACTTAGAACTTCTGTACTATTTCGGAGAGGGAAAAGGCGTGACTGCATGGATCGCATCGATATTAGTCGGTGTCACTTTGTGCTCAGGTAAATCTTTAATTCTCGATAATACAAGCTTTTCATATACGTAACGAACGATTTATCAAAGGTCCAATATCAAGTTTATTCGTGAATAAGTTTGGATGTCGAGCTGTGACCATAGCTGGCTCGATATTAGCGAGTGCATGCTTGCTGGCGAGTATGTGGGCCCGGAATATTATAACATTGTACTTTTCGATCGGCATCGGAACAGGTGATGTGAAAAATGCTTTTTAATCAATTTTTATAAGATTAAACGATGGAAACGAAGAAATTTAATTGATCTTCAACCTCGTTATTCGCGATTGTTCATAAATTAATGCAGTTGATTATTAATAATCGTTTGTAATATAATGATACATTTATCGCGACTATTTTTTTTTTTTCTTTTTGATGTATTAAAAAAAAAAAGCGTGATATGTTTGATGCATAAATCCAAAGACAATTATTGCTATTACAGGCCTAGGTTTTGGCTTGATCTATTTACCTGCGATCGTTAGCGTAACATGCTACTTCGAGAAGTATAGATCACTTGCGACGGGAATCGCAGTATGCGGTTCTGGTTTAGGCACGTTAATTTTTGCCCCTTGCTTAGATTATCTCATAGCAATATACGGTTGGCGAGGAACAATTTTGATTTGTTCTGGGATCGTTTTGAATTGCAGCGTTTTTGGAGCACTCTTTAGGCCCCTTGAGACGCGCAAACTGAAAAACAGTTCTTCAGAGGTACAGGATTCTTGTATGTATTATTATAAGAAACTTAATAACAGAGCAATATATCGTGTAATGAACAATTTTGTGAAATTGAATATTGAAAAAACATATTGAAAAAAAAAGAATACGTTTATTCGGAACATTATTTTTGTTAAATGTTTAAATTTGTAGTATATCATTTTAGATCTAATATTCGATTTCCAGAAATCCGCACGAAACTCGACGAAAAATCCTCAAGAACATTCGAATAATTTATTTAATCAGAAAGAAAATAAAAACTTACACATTGTGAGTTTTCGAAAGGAGAACAATAGTGCCGATATAAAATCTTTGAGTCAACCCGTTTTAATTTCAAATGATGCGATCCGGGAAAACAGTTTGGAGAACATTCATAAAGAACAGTTGGTATTTTTTTTTTTACTTAATGTTAATTTTTATATATATATATATATATGTATTTGTTCTAAAAAATAATTTTAAACATTAAGATCTATAAAAATTGTTATTACAAAAATACAGAAAGATAGTTTTATTTTTTGTCATCGTATAAAATATACAATTGTTTCGTCTCGAAATATCGAAAATATATTATTTATTATTATTAAGACTTATTATTTATTTGCAGCCCTAATTTGGCACAACAGCATAGTGAAGAAATGTTTCATATACATGAATCTTCTACAAGTTTCGCCAATAAAATAGAATATATTAAAACAGAAAATAGAGAATTTAAAATTAGTATTGAGAGAAAAGTAGATACCTTTCAAGAAAATGTAGATATTTCTGTGTTAAAAGATCCAGTATTTATATTATTTACTTTTTCCAATTTCTGCACCAGTATTGGATTTTATGTACCATATGTTTATGTATTGGTATGTATACAGATTTTTGTTAAAATAATTGCTGATCTTTTCATATTGAAGATTTTTTAATTATGAATATTTTTGTGATACTTAAAACTCTGATGTGTGTACAGCCTCAAGCTGAAGAACGAGGAATTAATAAAAAGGATGCAAGTTATCTTCTTGCAGTAATAGGAATTGCTAATACTATTGGTCGTATAATTTTAGGATATGTATCGGATAAACCGTGGGTTAATCGACTATTAATATATAATTTATGCCTTACAATATGTGGTATTGGTAAGTATTATTTTTATTATTTAAAAAATTTGATCAAACAATGTTTATAAATTAATCTTACTTAATCAAAAATTGTGCACGATGTTTAGACTCTTTTTTTTTTTTACTATTACAGCTACAATTTTTAGTACACTCTGTACATCATTTGTATCGTTTACATTTTATGCTTCCATATTTGGACTCACATCTGGTGCTTATGTCGGTCTTACATCTGTAATTTTGGTAGATTTACTAGGTTTACATCGCCTTACAAACGCTTTTGGGCAACTTTTACTATTTCAAGGTTTTGCATCACTTTTAGGACCACCCATTGCTGGTATGTTCATAATTTTGCAAAAGTAAAAATGCATTATTTTTTTTATTTTTTTATAATCTATATTTTTAGGGTGGTTGTATGATGCACTTGAGTCTTATGATCCTGGATTTTTTACTGCTGGTGGTATGATTACTTTTAGTGGATTAATTTTATTTTTTATACCTATCATTCAACATAAACACAGAAGAATATAAATACTTAGAAAATAAATCGAATAAACAATTAACTTGCATAAAATACTTACCTTCTTTTTATTTATTATTATAATTGATTTAATTGCTACTTCATTTATCTGCATTTTTAATTATGAAATAACTGACATAAAATTTAAGATTTATTAAGCCCAAAATTATTGTGGTTGAATAAGTTTATATTGATCTACTTGATAAACGTTTCAGTTCATACATTACATCATCTGTTCTATGTTCATGTAAAAATTCAGTTATTGTTCTTACGGTTGTAAGCTTTAATTTAATATTTTGATTTACTAAGTACTTTATAATCTGAAAGAGTAATTAAAAAAAAAATGTTAAGTATATTTTTAACAATTTACAAAATTGCAAAAACAACTTTAAAAAAGTCATTATGACATAATACTTTGAATGAAATTTATAAGTTAAAGATTTTAATTTTATACCTTTTTCATCCATATTTGACAAGATGGAAAATCAATCATAATATCACATAATTGTTCATCTACAGATACCAATCTTGATTTATATGATTCGTTATTTGAAACTGATGTTGAATACGAATCCATGTTTACTGTTAAGTTACGAGTGATATATACAAAATTGCGTACATCCGATGTATAAATTAAAGCATATCTGAGATCATGGGCAATTATTTCATACAAATATATACCTCCAAACGTCTGTACTATAAACGCTAATTAATGTTAATACAGGTGTATTTATTGTACATATTCATTAATATTTTTTCACCTACTGTATAAAGCAGCTTTATATAAGTTCATCCTTTTCAAGTTTATTAATACCAAAGCATTATTGATCACTGTCTCACTTATTTGGTATTTTATTAATAAATTTCTTACATATGATAAATCTCCAAAAATGAATGGTAAAACGTAATTACTAATTGTTTCAACACAAGGTAACACATTAAAGTCATTAATCATAATTTTAAGAATATCTAAAATACCTAAAAGTATAAGAAAAATATTTTTATTTATATTACATATAAATATGTAGTCATATTCTCAGTATATAACATACAAAATGTATACCTTGTAAATCATAGTTACTTGCTTGCCTAATTAACATTGGCCAAAAAAAATGTGGCCTTATTGTAAAATCATTTTTATATATTTTCAGCAAAAAAAGAAATAAATGATCATTTTTTATTAATGAACAATATAATAACATTGACAAATACTTCTTATTCGACTTTTCAGTTTTTAAAGAAGTATATAGCGTAGTGATGTTATTAACTGTCTAAAATAATAGATACAGTATTAAAAATAAATAATAAAAGTATGAAAGAAATAATAATGAAAAAAAATTGATATTTTTCTCACCACAGTTTTATCAACTATATGTTTAAAAATTAATTTCAGAACACTTTTAAACTTAGGATGCTCGTTATCTAAAAATATGGATGAAAGTACATTTATAACTATATGTATTTGATTAATGTTTGTTAATTTTAACAGTATTTGTATTTCATTATATACAAGATCGTTCTGTTTTCTTAAATACTGGTACATCTAAAATATAAAAAAAAAACTAAATTAGTACATCTTATAGTATATAATTAATGAAACCTTATTATAAACTCTGATAAAAATCTTACAGATTCAATCTGTTTAATGTTATTATTTTTTACTAATATATAAATCACATTCAAAATATGTTTATTAGTGAAATACATATTATTCGAATAACATTTTTGGATCATTTTTTCAATTGCACAAACATCATTTATTTTAGCATAAGCGGATATAACAGTAGCGTATGTTTCATTAGTTAACTGCAATTTATTTAGTTTCATAATATTTAGAATTTTATTTATATTTTCTATATCTCTGAAAAATATATAAACTTAATTTAGTTAAAACATAAATATTATACATTTAATTGGCATATTAAAAATTATATAATATTTATGTAATTAATTATATACATTTACCCAAATTGAGAATATCCCATTATTAATGAATTCAAAATAGATTCTGTTACAGAAAATCGTGCTTTTTTCATATCCTCTATAAGCATTAATGCTTCATTAATGTTTCCTTTCATACAGCAATATTTAATACATAATTGGTATGTAATATGTTTTGGCTGCAATTTGTTATTTGTCATGTCCATTAAAAATTTCATAGGTGAAAAATCATGTTCATTTTCTACATATAGCTTCAAAAGTATGTTATAATGGGTTGCATACAATGTATAATCTTCAAACCCAATGGAAAAGATAAATGTCATGTTATTAATTCATAATTACTAAATCAATATATATTAATGTGTACATACCACACATAGTTAGAGTTGTCCATACTAATTGCCCTAGTTTTATTTTATCCGATGGCAAACAATCCATTACATTATTACACAATTGAAGCAACAAAGCTGAGTGATAATTATTTGCATCATCTGCAATAAATATTTTTTCTAATAAAAATATTTTGCTACATTCGTAGTAATTCTTATGAAATAAACGTATTCATTTTTTTTTTATTAATAAAGGAAAAAGATAATATTACAAAAATACAAGAATATTGTATACTTACATACAGAATTTATAAGCTCTATAATACTTTCCATTTCTTTTTTCTGAATCCATTCGTTCTGTTCTAAATGTCTAATTATATCATTAAATTTTTCATTTACTACATCTTTTCGGACATCCTTCTTTTCAAATGTTGACACTATATTCCTATCAACATATTATCTCTATCAAGTTTTCTCAACTATATACATATATATATATATAAATAAAAATGCAATGAATTTAAAAAACTAACCTTACTTGCATAACAAATGTATTATTACTTCGTTGAGTAATAAAATTCATTTTTCTATTTTTATTATATAATGTGATTTTTATATGGTGCCGAAAATTATTTGCATATCTTATTAAATTATTTGTCATATTAGAGCAGATCGGAACTGGTCGATAAAACAAATTTAGCGTTTTAACGCGTACGGTTGAACTACGTAACCTTTCTAGCATGTTGACAAATTTATCTCAATTATGTACACAGTGTCCGAGACACTGTGAAGGAACCGAAATTGAGGGTTCTTGAAATAATTTTTCCTTAATTTTTTCCTTTACAAAAATTAAATAATTCAACATTATTAACTAGTTATTAACGAAAAACACCGACCATTCATAAGTCGAGAAAGGAAGCCAGCAACCAGAGCTTGACTTCAACAAGTAACTCAGAATGAATCTAAAAATTAAATTAAATTTATCCAATCAGCAAAAACTGTTGTTTGGCTGCTGTTTGAAAATGTGAATCATTATGTCATTGTACCGATCTTGACCCTTGAAGACTGTTAGGTACGTTGACCTCATCGTACATCCCTTAATGTTCGGTAGTGTCGTATACCCGCGATTTAGTTCGGTACGCCGTAAATCATTCCGTTCGTCAAGGGTCAAGATCAGTAGAGTGACACAGTGACTCATATTTTCAAGTAGCAGGCGAATTTTTTGCCGATTCGGTAAGTTTAACTTAATTTTTCAATTTATTCTGAGTTACTCGCATAAGTGCGGCACGAAGGCAACGCTCTCGTAGGC
This sequence comes from Ctenoplectra terminalis, assembly GCA_019453375.1. Taxonomy (NCBI): domain Eukaryota; kingdom Metazoa; phylum Arthropoda; class Insecta; order Hymenoptera; family Apidae; genus Ctenoplectra; species Ctenoplectra terminalis. The sequence continues at coordinate 57,332 of SMSQ01020174.1, read as the reverse complement.
GGCCGGCCGCCTTTCTTGCTCTCTGATTGGTCAGTGTTTTTCGTTAATAATTCGTTAACAAAGCTGAATTTGATATTTTCGCAAAGGAAAATGTTGCTTGAAATCGTCTGGGATACTCTGTATGCTATGTATATCATGGTAAAAATACGAATACGATCTTATTTTCTATTTTAGGACTAATAATAAAATTGAAATTGTATACTATATTTCACTGCTAATCATTTAGTTAATATAGAGTAGAAACATGTATTTTTCTAAGACATAAATTGATTACAAAATCACAGAATTCAGAAATTAAGCGTACAATGTATTAAATGTGCAAGATATTACTATTTATTTCTTTGTTATAAATATAAATCTATGAATTCTTCTTTTTAACAATAATACTTAAACCATTTTTAAAATAGAAATTTTATTATTATTATTTTATAACAAAATTATAATTTATATCGTTATGTTATTGGATAATTTTGGTTGCACATTTTAAAAATATGTAAGTCAAATAGTCGTTCGACGAAGTATGTTTTTGAAATTGGTATTTCTTCTTATTCAAAATATATAACTGAAATATTGTAGTAGTAAGATACGCGTGGTGATACATATATAATTATTCACATATAGTTATGTATACAAAAGCTATTGTTTAACAAAGTATTGTTTAAATATCAGAAGTATATGAAAATACATTAGAAAAAATATTTGACTTTAATTTCATTTGATAATTTTAAGATTTGATACAATCATCTTATTTAATTTAGAATATTACATTTCTTTTTTTTTCTTTCTTTTTGTATTTTTGGTATACCGAAGAATCTGAATTATTGGACATTATATCTAAAAATATACTTTCAAATTAAGTTTTTCATTTACTTCTTACAATTTTGTACAAGAAATATAAAAATTTTGTTAGTATTATATGTAAAACATTCATACACTGAATGGTTTATATGTAATTTTATATGCAAAAATATAGAAAATGTAAGTTTAAAAAATACATGAATATTAAAAAATAAATAGAACTTAATTGAAAATTATCAATGCAAGACTAATACACAAAGTGATATATCTTACTAATACCAAATGTTAACATTAAGTAAAAGTATAAGCTGATATATCGTATTACATTTATGCCTAACTTTAAAATACCTGTTTAGATACTTGCTCTCATTATACTATAGTAAAATTATCTAAAATGTTGAATTTACAAAAGTGAAACAGTTTTTACATTTTTCGTTAAAATATTATAATTGATATTTTGTTATATTAACAGTTTCATTTTTGTAATATTAACATTAACCTTTATAATTAGTTTACAAAAATTCTTCGCACCAATCAGAAAGACATTGATAACAATCACTGGACTGCTTTACATTAGCGGAACATAAATCCTTCATCCATTCTTGGAATAATTCTCTGTTCTTTTTTAAAACCAAGTATTGCCCAAGTACAACGTATGCCTGAAAATATATTAAGAAATAGTAAGTATATAAAGAACTTTTTAATCTTTCGCCGCTTTACTCGTACGAGAAGTATTACTTATAAATTATTTAAAATTTTACAATATTTTCACAGAGCTTTAATATTTTTATAATATTTTAAACGTATTATACTTTGTCAAAGCCAGCTGCTTCTAATCTCCGTCCCAAAACTTCTCCAACTCCAGCAAGATCCGTAACAGGCTTCTCGCCCATTGGCTCAGCAACGAAGTTTTTATGTTTTTGTGATGTGCTAGACATGTTTCTTCTGCAAATAAAAATCAGTTTACAGTTAATCAAGTAAATACAATGACACCGTATATTAATTATTTATTGTCATATTCAATGAAAATTCAATTAAACACAATTAATACGAGATAATCTAATGATTTCAATGAAACTTGTATTTATATATACTTTGAAATATATTTAGATAACCAAAAAGATCAATTTTACCGATTGATATATGCGTTTTTATAAGATACGTACGTATTCTGATTCGGTTTCTATAAAATGAATTTAAGTTATTTTTATCAATCACTTATTGTACGCAACTGTTTTTTTCACGTGTATTGCAAATTTTTAATATCTAAAATCTTAAATTTGCAATAAATTGTTCACTGTAAGAATCTAATACATATCCTCGTTGATAAAATATGCACGTTAAAAAAAAACACAACACTATCGAAGCTACAAGTATTAAATAGGTACATACAGAGTTGTAGAACGGAAACCCGAGTATAATTTCGCGCTCATAATAGCCAACCTTTATGCAACTGATACAATTACATTTTTTCTATCGGTATATTTTACAAATTTAAAAATTGCGATTAAATTTATAATCAATTATCAGAAGCTATTACATCTACCATCAAAAATATATTAAAATAAATATTTAATTCTAATCATGGAAACGTTTGCATGCAAAGTACAAAATCGTTGTCACCGAAAAGAAAGAACAAAAAAAAAAAAAAATGAGATTATTAAAATATAAAATCACATATAAAATGATTGGTAACGGGTAAAAATGTTATAAGCTCCGAAAGACATCTTTTACTTCAAACCTTGACGATCTGTTAAGAAAAATGAAAATGTGATTGTTGTACAGAACTATATAATGTTATAAAAAAAAAGAAAAAATGTATCAAATTATGACCTATTATAGTTTGCGAATTGAACGTGTCATAGGGTAAAGTGTCGACACCATCGGTGCGTTTATAAGCAGGAAAGCGTTTCGTTTCTCGTCTATTTCGTTTACGAAATTGGGTTATTGTCGAAAAGATGGAGCGGTCAATATGTGAAATATAAATAGAAATGTGTACTGTTAATAAAACGTTATAAATTTCAGTTTAGCTTTTTAAAGTGACGTTGCAAAGTTTAAATCTGTGCGACTGTTCGCAAAACTGTTTAAAAAGCTAAAAATTTTTGACATATACCGAGCCTCCAATCACGGAAGGGCCATTATGTTGTGTCAACGTAATCGACGGCAGCACTGACGCCTCTTCAGTAATTAACCAAACAAAATGGACACCAAGATAACGATTAAGCGAACATTCGTGGAGTAGATTTACATGGAATGTCCAGGAGAATGGGATTAACCTGTATGATACAGTGAGTCTTATTTAATTATTGATAAATATTGATTTTTCACAATATGATCACAAAAGTTTGTACAAATTGCTTATGTGTTCCTTAGCTTAACAATATTGAAACTTAATTTTGACACTTCAATCTAGAACAAATCTATAAGGTGTCATATTACGTTCATAGACTTTCAGTATACAAAATAAAAATGTAAAATTTCCTTATCGTTTGAATATTTTTCATTAATCATTTGTAGCTTTACATCGTAGTTATCTATATTGTGATTACTCTATTTTATTTTTGTTTTAAGGAAGAGTATAAAACTTACCGTTCCTATTTTGTATTTCACATTGTGTAATAAACTGATTCGATGTAAGTAGATGGTACAGATATATAGATTGTTGTCAATTTGATTACATTTTCATCGCAACGTTGTATTTAATTTTTATCCTTTCATGCTGTATCTCCTTATGTTTATCAAATATAAATGGTATAATAATACGATACATTAATGCGTAGTATAACAAAATACATAATTATCAAATATCGTTTAGATTACGTACGAACTTAATCTTCCTAATGTACCCGCATAAGTTTATCGAATCACGTTGCATACTTGTTATTTTGTTCCTGTAGTTGTGCGTACCTTTTAAAAATTAGAGAAAATTTAGAATCAGCTATAATTTTAAAATATAAGTCTTCAAGTAGCAAAACTTGATTCAACGTTTACGCGTTATGTGATAATCGTATGAAAATATTCTTCATAGATCTTCAGCTTAAGATTAATATTTTTTGTTAATATCATTAATTTATACGTGGCAGTGAAAATATTTTAAAAATTGTTAATTTTTTTCCTAGAAACGATAAAAGTTGATAATAATGATATTTACGATGGTTTTTTTTAGATATAAAAAAAAAGAAAAAAAAGTTACAGAATTCGTATACAACCGATCGCAAAAAATAGAATTAAAAATAAAAAAAATAAATTTTTCTTCAATTTCTATTTTCCCGATCATTTGTGTCTCGTTATTAATCAGTAGATCATAGAATTTGATTCTTTTAATTCTATTTTAATTCTATTTTAATTCTATTTTAATTCTATTTTAATGGAGTTAAACATTTTTCGATCCCTCATTTGATTACAATCGACAAAAATTGAATGTAATGTCAAATACAGTTGTGATTCATTAAAGATGTTGTATATACATGTACATTCAAGCTGATACCTAGAGGACAGGATTGGTTAATCGAATATCCTGCCCTGGTATCCTACTTTATAAGGTAAAATCTGATTGGTTCTCTTTGTGGTATAATTCGGACTCCGCCTTACTACCGCCAATTGCGTTGTGTGTTTTTACCACGATACCGAATACTTTATGTGCTAGGAGTGTAATTCTTGGAAGGTTGCAGCGTCCAATCTTCTTTTCGCTGTTTTCTTACTGTTTCCATTCAATAAATATTTACACATATATATTTTATATGTATACATATACATATTCATATATATTCATACTTTCTCGTATATATAGGTAATATTCATAGACGCGCACGCGCAAATTTTATTAATGTTTGAAAATGAAACAATAGATGTTTTACGTTTATCGTGAATATTTAGAACATAGTAATGATTTTTTAAAATCCAAATGATACTTAAACTGTTTAATATATGCAAAAGTATAATTCGTAATTTTAAGTTTGAGAAATTTGCTTTACAATGTAAATATCAATTCATATCTA
>SMSQ01020174.1:37344-51892 GCA_019453375.1 Ctenoplectra terminalis | reverse complement strand
TTTTTTATTGGTAATTTACAATAAGAAACATATTAAAATGTTATAGATAAAACGTATCTAAGCGAGTATACGACTATGTAAACATTCGATATATCTTTTATCAGTTTTATTAAATACAATAAACATGATATATTAATTCAATCCATAAATATCGATTATCTAACTTGAATGTAATTATTAAGTGATTTAAATCCAATGCAATGCTTCGATTGTTTCACGAGTTCGATGTGTTTCGTATTTCAATTGTTGTATAATCGTGATTGAAGTAGAACCAGAATTTTTGTTCCTTTAATTGAGTTTAAATGCAAGGCTTCTTTACATTGATCTTTAGTATAGCTGGTAAATTAACAATTAAAAGTACAGATTTACCGTAGTTTTAAATATCTACATAATCGATATGCATGTACGTAGATTTATTTTTCGTGCATATTAATTGTTTGAAATTTGATGGTAACAATAATTTTTTTTTTCTATTCGTACATGTGCATGCGCTTAATTTATAGTTTGTTGATTGATATTGCTAACTGTGAATATAAAAAGTTTGAAAGGAAGTAACACGTGTTTAAAGAAAGTTATTGTTTTTAATTAAAGTAGTATCGACTACAATAACGTGTAACGTAGTTTATGATAAATTAAAAAAAAAAAAAAAAAGTTTCTCTAGTTATGAAACGAAATTGTTCAAGGTATTTGAATTAACAAAATATAATCGAATTGTTATTAAATCATAAGTATAAAAAAAATTATATCTTATCTGTTAAAGTAAAGATTTAATTAACAATCGTTTAATCCTATATAAATCCGCGTTTATTGCTGAAACTATATATGAACAGAAATAATATCCAGCTTTTAATTATTCTATTTTTTAATACGTATACTTTCTGGTTGTTAATTTATTAATAATTGTTTTTTATACCAATAATAAACTTGACGCGTTACAAATTTTTTAACCAATTAGGAAAACGTACATACCGGTTCGATGTATTATCAGTTTTAACAGCTTCGTAAAAACAGTATTTTATAACACTATTACAATTTAAAAGCTGTTAAAACTACTACTAGCTACTATTGTAGTAGTATTTTATAAAATACTATTATTTATATACTATATTATTATTTAGTATTTTATAAAATACTATTATTTATATACTATATTATTATTTAGTATTTTATAAAATACTATTATTTATATACTATACTATTGTAATAGTATTTTATAAAATACTATTGTTTATATACTACACTGTTATTTAGTATTTTATAAAATAATATTATTTATATACTATACTGTTATTTAGTATTTCATAAAATACTATTATTTATATACTATACTGTTATTTAGTATTTCATAAAATACTATTATTTATATACTATACTGTTATTTAGTATTTTATAAAGTACTATTGTTTATATACTACACTGTTATTTAGTATTTTATAAAATACTATTATTTATACACTATACTGTTATTTAGTATTTCATAAAATACTATTATTTATATACTACACTGTTATTTAGTATTTTATAAAGTACTATTGTTTATATACTACACTGTTATTTAGTATTTTATAAAATACTATTATTTATACACTATACTGTTATTTAGTATTTCATAAAATACTATTATTTATATACTACACTGTTGTTTAGTATTTCATAAAATACTATTATTTATATACTACACTGTTGTTTAGTATTTTATAAAATACTATTACAATAGTATAAAATAGTGTTACAATAGTATTTTTCAAGGATAAATTGAAAATTTAACCAATTTAAACGATCTTATTTCTTTTTCATGTACATTACACACGCTTGTGCATGCACAGACGTTTATAAGTGGCAAAGAGAGATGCGCGCGCCACCAGGTGGTGCAGTGAGTGAGTGTGCGCGCATGACGTGAAAGGTAGCTGTGTATGTTTCTACAGATGTTACGATGTCTAACCGGTGTGTGTAGCGACCTCCGTTGTATAGGACAGGATAGGATAGGGTAGGGTAAGAGAGAAGAGTAGTCCTTCGTTGTGAACCGAAGAGAAGGAGAAGGAGGAGGAGGAGGAGGGAGGGAGGGAGGGGGCAGAGATGTGTAGAATGATTCGGACCTATGGACACGCTTGCACCTCGACGGTCCGCGCCGCAGCCGCAGCCGCAGCCACCGTCGGTGAAAATCTTGTATACGCGCGCGCAAACAAGGGTGGTTTTTCGATAAAACATTAACATATAACTACATCCATCGAATAATGTAGGTTTCGAGCCATGTTTCTACGAAATATACGAAAAAATAGTGAATTGTTTGATGTGAAGTGACGCTTTAGTGCTTGAATATCGAGCGTCGCGGTGGCCGCTACGAGTCTCTCGGAAGCCCAAACGGAAATCTCTCACGATAATGGCGTACTTTCCGACGATCCGTGCTTTTTTTTCACCAAGTCGCTTCGATTGCTTCTGACATTATACTATCCTCGTATTTTACTCTTCGTGTGCTTCAAACTCTAACGATTTAAAGAGAAATTATCGAGAATAAAATACGGCCGAAATAAAGTGTGAGAACTTTCTATACATACCTTACAAGTTTCTTCTCTTCACCCTTTTAATATACCTTAAATGTGTGTATTTTAGTTCATATTATAATCAGACCAACAATATTCTTTCCTATATTTTAGTGTCGCTGTTAGTGTTTCAGGTTTGTAAGGTGTTTTTTTAAGTTTCTTTTTCATTTTCTGTTTATGTAGCATGCACCGATATTTCACGATTTTACGTATTGGTTGCCCGATTTTACCAGCGTGTCAGTTAGCAACGTACAATAATACCATATTGTTACTCTAAAAAAAATATTACTTATGCTGTTTTTATTAATTAACAGTGATCACCAATTTTTATTCTTCGTTTTTTAAACGGATAGAGTAACGAAATAAATATTTGTAAATATCCAAGTTTTTAATAAACAATAATCTATATATTTTCTTGTAATTTATATTAATTTTTTTTATATCGTTTAAGTGCTCGTAAAGCATCTACTGAAATTTAACAGTGAATAACAATTATCTTATTTTTGGTACTCTGTTCTCATTTATTTCTTTAACTGGTAATCTCTTCCTATGGTTTCTAGTAAATTTATAAAATTATGTTGAAATATCTAATTTTTCTATATTTTATTTATACATACTTTTATTTATACATTATCAAATTATAATTATTCTGTTCCCTTTTAATGTTAGGTTATGTTAACATCATCATATTATGATACGTAAATATGTTGAGCGTGTTGAGAAAAGTTTCAATTTACAAAGACAGTGTATAAACAAAATTGTGTACGATGTAGTGCTAGTGATTTTAGAAAAATAAAATAATAATAATTAAATTCTAGCAATTATGGTTATAACATTTTTATGTTAATTATTTTTAGTAAAAATTTCATTCTCTATATGCGTGCGAATCTGTGAAAATCAATTTACGCAGAAAGTATATCCGATAACTTTAAAAATCTATGGAATTGTATATATTATATATATATATATATATATGGAATAGATAAATTATATCCTATAGATAGGAAATCCTAGCGAGAATTAAAGATTTGTAAAATATAAATGTAAAGCTTGGTAAATTATAAGTGTAAGACTTCTTAAATTCGACGAGTTTGATTTTTATTGTAACACTGAGGTATATTGTACAATTTTATATTGTTTGTTATAAATATATTTCACTGTTTATAAAGTATATGCAAGAGATATAGTTTTAATATTGTATAAGTTTAAGAATCTACGTAAAACTTGCTTTTCAATGTAGAATTTATTTTTGTTTGTAGAGATACGTTTCAAAACAATAATATATATATATATATACATATATATATGTATATGTATTATACATAAGTGTACTTTGATTAATTTTATGTTTCCTGTACTCGGAAATGATATTACGACATATTCCAAGGGGGAAAGGTTATACCGATTATGAGAAATTAAGCCATAAGCGTATAGCTTTTTCCCTTTGGCATTTGTCACTGTCATCACATACTGTTTAATATTAAAAATTATAATAACTGTATAAATATTTTCGTAATAATTAATTTAAAATATTCAAGTTTACGTAAAGTTAGAATAAACATTTAATACAATTGTAATATAAATTTTAATGAACATTGTTTCAGGCAAAAAAGACGTGGATTAACAATGGGCACGTTAATGACTAAAAGAGAGACTATACGTTATTCTCTTAAGCCTGAAATAGAGGCGAAGAGTCCTGCAGCATAGACATGGACTCGTACGATCTGTTTGGTGAAGATGTTAGTGGCTCGATGCTCGATGCTCTTCCTGACCTCGGGGGGAACGATCATTTTGACCCTGCAGGCACAACTAATTCTGTGGTAGTATCTAGAGATGGTCCAAACCCTGGTGTTAATGGAGGAGGGAGTTACATTAGTCAATCTTATATATCTCAAGAATCTCCGCTTCAAAAATTAACTTCATTCGGCGGATCTGAATTCGGAAGTTCTAATCAATTGCAAAATCCATCACAACGCAACATGTTTAATCAAAATCTTGGTACGTTTGATAATGGTGCACCACAGCGTGCGATGGTGCCAGGAGCGTTTCAAAATCAAGCTCGAAATATGGCACCGCAGCATAGAGGGCCTCATCCTGGTAGTGGAGGACAATATCCTAATTATAATGATAACATGTATTCAATGGAGCAACAGCATTCAATGACTAGAGCAAATATGTCTATAGATCCAAGTATGCAAGGTTGGCCAGGTAGTGGAGGTGCTTATCCACAAATGCAAAGACATTATAATCAGATGGCACCACAGCCTGGTACTTACCGGCAACATATACCTCCACAGTATTCTCATCAACAAGATCAAAGTGGAGTTATGAATCAAAAATTACAGCAGCAGCAACAACATTTTAGTAATCAGCAAAGTATGATAGGAAACATGGGTGTACCGCATCAAGCAATGCAAGCTGGTGGAACAAGTAGTGTCTATCAACACATAGTTGGACAACAGCAACATTACCAGCAAGGAAATTCTGTTACAATGTATCAAACGTCTCCTGGTTATCCAGGCTTTGCTTCAGCTATTCATCAACAACAGCAGCAGCAGCAGCAGCAGCAACAGCAACAGCAGCAGCAACAACAACAACAACAACAAACTCAACAACCACCACAGAGGATGCCGCATCATCATCCATCTCATCCAACGCATCAAACACATCCTTCACACCCTCAACAGTATCCTCAACATTCGCAACATCCTAATACACAACAGCAACAACCAATAGATCCTCAATATTCTCATCATGCAACTTCAATGTTTAATCAACCCCAGCATTCTGGACCAACAACACAGTTTGGCACAGCCAAACATGCCACGAGTCCTCAGTATCGTGCAACATTTCCACAGTTGTCGCCTCAAATGTCACCTAGACCTCAGATGTCGCCAAGACCACCAGCAGTACAACAGCAAATGTCTCCTAGACCTATTATGTCACCAGCTAAACCTAATACATTATCTCCACATCCACATGTTCAACTTCCGCATCAACAATCAACTCAACCTGGTACAATATCTGTGTCACCTTGTCCTCCAACTTCGATGCAGATGAATCCAACATCACAACAAACTACTCTTCAAGCATTGGAACAAATGGTGATTCCAGGTGTTGCTGTACCAAATACAAATGTTTCAAATCAAGATTATAATCAATTTCAGGCACGTCCAGCAATGTCACAAGCACCAAATGTTATATCTCAGTCAACTGCACAAAATTCTATGTCACCTATAACAGGTCCTAGAATGCCAATGCCAACTCAGTGGTCACCGCATCCGCAACCGCCGCCGCCGCAGCAGCAGCAGCAGCAGCAGCAACAACAACAACAACAAATAAGGCCAAATGTGAACGAAGATAGAAGTGTAGTAGAAACTCAACCTCCAGTATCTGAACAAAGCCCGTCAATGTTTCCAGTAACTGGAACAGAAACTATTCACAGTGTTGCAGAAACTGCAGCTAGAGATTCTACAGATCCTGTTCATAACACAACAATTGAACCTTCAAAACCAGAGAGTGAAACATTGCATCAAAATGTTCAAGAACAACAGGATGTGCTTAGTCAGCAACCTGATACTTTGATGCAAAGTAATTCACAAAATAATTCACCTTTGGAGCATACCTCTGGAAAAATTTCTCAGGAAACTGTACAATCCTTACCAGCTTCTAGTACAAATGGAAATGTTGATTGTCCAACTATGTCAACATTACCTCAACAGCAATTAACACAAAGTCAAATTCAGACTCCTGTTTCTAGCATTGAAAATCAGAATACATGTGAGGCTAAATCGAGTGATCAACATTTAGAAATGAATCCAATAAACTGTCCAACTAATAGTAATACAACTGCACACTCGCAACAACCTGCAGTTAGTAGTCAAACAGTGCAACAACAGCAGCCAATCAGTTGTCCGCAACAACCAGTGCAACAAATTCATATCAATCAGCCTCAAGTAGTGCCAACTCAACAGTCTCCGGTACAGTCTCAACAACCACTACAGCCTTCACAACCACCACAAATAAATCAAGTGCAACAGTCCCAAATGGGTCAACAGTTACCTCCGCAACAACAATTACAACAAATAAATACTCCTCAACAACAAGCATCAATTACTCAGTCTCAACAATCTACATTAACTCAAACACAACAACCATCCCAGTCACAAATTTCTCAACCTCAACTAGTACAGCCGCAACCACCATCTCAACCAACTCCAAGTTGTATCAATCAGGTTCAATCAACACAACAGCCTCAGCCACATATACCAACTCCACAAGTTGGTATAATACCACAGAATGCACCATTGGTTTCACCTCAGATACCACAGTTACAAACTCCTTTACCAACTGCAGCTCCCCAATTGCAAAACCAAACCAATCAGGCTCCATCCACGCATTTAAATGGTCAACAAATTCCTACAGTTAATCAAAGCAGTAACATAGTATTACCATCGCATCAAACAACAGTGTCAGTGCCAAACTCACAAACTCAAAATTTCACAGAATACACCAATATTCAAAAAAATAACATGTATCCAAATGAGATGTTAGTGGGTTCTGGTCAACAATATCCTTCTGGTGGTGATATAATTAGTGGTAGTACTTTGCCAAATATGTATACTATACCACCGAATCCAACATCAACAGCAGTCACATCTGCTGGATTTGGTACTTCCTGTGCTCCAGTTACACATCATCAAGAAAGAGCTGCATTGCAACAACAACTGCAAGAATTATACTGTATGCCTCCAGCAACTGAGAATCAAGAAAAAATTGTTTCCTTACAAGAAAAGCTGCAAGCACTGCAACAACATGAGACTAATGATCAGTGTAATGGTGGACCACAATGTATATTGCAAACTCCAATGTTTACGGCAGCAGTTGTTGATAGTCCTCAAGTAAGTTACCGATCGTTTCATTTTTATGCTATATATTTTAAATGAACAAATTTTTTAAAAAGCTTTTCATAAATAGGTTTCAAGTACTACTGGCCGAGGTCGTAGTAAAGGTACACCGAGAGCTAAAAAGAGTAGGAAGAAAGCTGATAAAGAGGCAGTTGCACCTCCAACAATTACTCAGCAACAACCAGAGCAACCATTATCAGACAATCAAGTAACTCCTGGAGATAGTAGCAATATTGTTGATAGTGCTGCTGATTCTGAGGATATTAAACCATCTTCTGGTGATATGGAGGAAGAGTGGAATAAAGGCAGGAAATCGCGACCGCCCCCTAGAAAACCGCGTAAACCAAAGGAGCCAAAAGAGCCGAAAGAACCAAAAGAACCGAAAGTTAAAAAAGAACCAAAACCGCCAAAGGAAGCAAAATCTCCAAAAGCGCCAAGGAAGAGAAATAAAGACAAAGATTCAACAAAACGTAATAGAAAGTGAGTTATTTTATAAATGTTACTTTTTAATTCTCATCTTTTAGAACACTAATTTGTTTCATTGAACACTTTCCATTGTTACAGAAAAATTAATCACTCCGAATCAGCCGATGAAGAAGTTACACAAGAAACAGAAGAAACTGCAGTCTCTGATTCAAGTGCAGTGAAAGAATCAGATACAAAACCATCTGAACCGTCCATTCAAGGTGATCAGGAACAAGTACATTCTTCAACTACTGAGCCTATAGTAGTTGAAACAAAGGAACAAAAACAAAAAGGTGATTCAGAGGATAGTCCAACAGATGAAAAGAAAGAAGAAAATTCAGATGCTGGTACAACTTCAGAAACTGCTACACCTAATAAGAAGAAAGCTGCTGCTCGCAAGAGATCAGTTGGAAAAGTTTCGTTAGGAAAGTCGCCTAGAAGTTCGAAGTATGTCGGTTTAAAATATAATTGGACAATACGAGTAGTTTCATGCTCTATTTGTTACTTTTTAACATGTCTTTTTTATTTTCACTAATCTGTAAAATTACATTAGAAAGCGAAAGAGCCGAATTGCGCCTGATTCTGATGGTGAAGAGTTGGCTGCAACGCCTCCACCATCACCAGAAGCTGGAGATGATAACAAAAGACGTTCTGCTAGAAATACACATCGTAAGAAATATGTTGATGATGTAATGCTCAGATTTTCGGACGACGACGTGCCTCTTCAGGATTCTCAACTTTCGAAAAAAATAGAGGGCACAAACGCAGCAAAACCTGTTTCTGTAAAAAAAGATAACGAAGGTGGTGAAGTTGGCCCTAATAAACCTAACTTTGTATATATAGTATGTATCACAATATATGTTTTAATACATTTAAATTCCATGTGTAAAACTTTAAAAAGCAATAACTTTTATGCATTGTAGAATACAACAGATGAAGATTCCATGGTTGTGCAACATATATTATGCTCTCGCATAGGAAAAAGAGAAGTTAAGCCAACAGTTCAAGAAGTAAAAACTGAAACATCTGATGAAAAAATTGATGACAGTGCATCTGATACAAAGAATAAAGAAGGTGAAAATGAATCAAAAGAAGAAACTTCCGGAAAAGAATTAGCCTCAGAAACAACTAATAAAGATGAAAACGATACTGAGACTTCCGAAGATAAAAGTACTAGTGACAGTGTTGCAAAAGATAAAAGTAAAAATGAAGGAGCAGTTACAGAATCTAAGCAAGAAAATGTTATAGCAGACGTAAAACCTCAAATAGTAGAAGTTGAAGAATATTTTGTTAAATATAGAAATTTTTCATATTTGCATTGTGAATGGAGAACTGAAGAAGAATTGTACAAGGGTGATAAACGGATTCAAGCTAAGCTAAAGAGGTTCAAGCAAAGACAACAACAAAATACTAACATCTTTGAAAATGTAATTATAAATTAATAATTATATGCTTTGCAATAGTTTAAATACTATTAACAGCTTACCGACTACTTGAATTATGCATGATAATTCATTCGACATATTTTGGTAACAATATAAAGTGTACATGAATANAATTTTAGAATTTATTTTTTTTTTTTTTTTTTTTTTTTTTTTTTTTTTTTTCTAGACCGAAGATGATCCATTTAATCCAGATTTTGTAGAAGTGGACAGAGTGCTCGATGAAGCGACACATACTGATCCAACGAGTGGAGAAACGTTAAAACACTATTTAGTTAAGTGGCGGTCTCTTCAATATGAAGATTCTACTTGGGAATTGGAAGAAGATGTTGATCCAGAAAAAATAGCTCAATTTATAAAATTTAATAAAGTACCTCCTAAAGATCAGTGGAAGGTAATGTATTATAAGTATCATATAATTATGTTTAAAAATAATTATTATATAATAAACAATTCTTTATTTAGCCAAAAAAGAAACCAACTGCATCAGCATGGGTAAAATTAGAAGAATCGCCCATTTATAAAAGTAATAACAGTTTGCGACCATATCAATTAGAAGGACTTAATTGGTTGCTATTTTCGTGGTATAATGGACATAACTGTATCCTCGCGGATGAAATGGGTTTAGGAAAAACGATTCAGTCTTTAACATTTGTGGATGCGGTATACAAGTATGGAATTCGTGGACCATTTTTAATAATAGCACCACTTTCAACCATTCCAAATTGGCAACGGGAATTCGAAAGTTGGACCGATATGAATGTTGTAGTATATCACGGATCGTAAGTTCAATTATTATAATCTCAAGTTTGAGAATAAGGTACTTTTTCATACATAGCATTTTATTTACAGTGCAGCAAGTCGAACTATGCTTCAGGAGTATGAAGTTTACTATAAAAATGAAAAGGGGCAACAAATTAAAGATTTAATCAAATTTAATGTACTGATAACTACGTTTGAAATAATTATAACAGATTTTAACGAATTACGGGGATACAATTGGAGACTGTGTGTTATAGACGAAGCTCATAGATTAAAGAATAGGAATTGCAAGTTACTCGAAGGTCTCAGACAATTGAATTTAGACCACAGAGTTCTTTTATCTGGTACACCTTTACAAAATAATGTCAATGAGCTTTTTTCATTATTAAACTTCCTTGAACCGATACAGTTTTCTAGTAGTGAAGCATTCCTTAAAGAATTTGGTAATCTGAGTAGTGAAAGTGAGGTTCATAAATTGCAACTTCTTTTGAAACCAATGATGTTACGCCGACTTAAAGAAGATGTAGAGAAATCGTTAGCTCCAAAAGAAGAAACAGTAGTTGAGGTAATCAATCTTACTAATGTAATATATGTTTTTTTTTTTTGCCTATTTAAAAGTTCATATATTATTCATAAAACATAATTTTTTCCCATTTTTTAGGTGGAATTAACAAATATACAAAAAAAATATTATCGTGGTATCCTTGAAAGAAACTTTTCTTTCCTTGCAAAGGGAACCACATCAGCTAACATTCCGAATCTCATGAATACAATGATGGAATTAAGAAAATGCTGTATTCATCCATTCCTACTTAATGGCGCAGAAGATCAAATACAATTGGATTACAAGACTGGTGAAAAGGAAGATTCAGAAGCTTATTATCATGCCTTAGTAAATAGTTCCGGAAAAATGGTTTTAATTGATAAATTACTGCCAAAGCTTAAAGCCAGCGGTCATAGAGTGTTAATATTTAGTCAAATGGTGAAATGTTTAGATCTGTTGGAAGATTATTTATTGTACAAAAAGTAAGTTACTAATTTTTATTGTACGTACTCCTTTTTTTTTTTTTTTTTTTTTTTTTTTTTTTTTTAATTTTTTTTTTTTTTTTTTTTTATTTATTCTTTTTTTTTTTTTTTTTTTTTATTTATTCTTTTTTTTTTTTTTTTTTTTTATTTATTCTTTTTTTTTTTTTTTTTTTTTATTTATTCTTTTTTTTTTTTTTTTTTTTTATTTATTCTTTTTTTTTTTTTTTTTTTTTATTTATTCTTTTTTTTTTTTTTTTTTTTTATTTATTCTTTTTTTTTTTTTTTTTTTTTATTTATTCTTTTTTTTTTTTTTTTTTTTTATTTATTCTTTTTTTTTTTTTTTTTTTTTATTTATTCTTTTTTTTTTTTTTTTTTTTTATTTATTCTTTTTTTTTTTTTTTTTTTTTATTTATTCTTTTTTTTTTTTTTTTTTTTTATTTATTCTTTTTTTTTTTTTTTTTTTTTATTTATTCTTTTTTTTTTTTTTTTTTTTTATTTATTCTTTTTTTTTTTTTTTTTTTTTATTTATTCTTTTTTTTTTTTTTTTTTTTTTTTTTTTTTTTTTTTTTTTGTTGTAAATATCTTTCCCTTAATTTTGTTTCCGAGAATGTTAACATCAAAATTTTTTTTCTATTAAAACTAAATTATTATAGTTAAATAGTATATAAATTTGAAAGCATTCTTATTAAAAATATCTGTTTAGGTATCCGTATGAAAGAATTGATGGTCGAATTCGGGGAAATTTAAGACAAGCTGCAATTGATCGTTATAGTAAACCTGACTCGGACAGATTCGTTTTTCTTCTTTGTACCAAAGCTGGAGGTCTTGGAATTAATCTTACAGCAGCAGATACAGTTATTATATATGATAGTGATTGGAATCCACAAAATGACTTACAGGTTTTGAATTTAACATTACTTAGAAAATTTTTTTGTTTTTGTAAAACTAGTTAATTTAAGTGTTAAAATACAATAATTAGAATATTCTGTATCTCATTAAATTGGGAATATATAAACTAAATATTTATATGTAGGCTCAAGCTCGATGTCATAGAATTGGCCAACAAAAGATGGTGAAGGTATATCGATTACTTTGTCGAAATACTTACGAAAGGGAAATGTTTGATAAAGCTTCTTTGAAGCTTGGATTAGATAAAGCTATTTTGCAATCTATGAATACAAGTCAAGGTGGTAAAGATCCTAGTAATAAACAGTTGACCAAGAAGGAAATAGAGGATTTATTAAAAAAGGGTGCTTATGGTGCTATTATGGACGATGATAATGCCGGGGATAAATTTTGCGAAGAAGATATAGAGCAAATACTTGAACGGAGAACACAGGTAAGTTAAATTTCTTTATTGTTTTATTACAAAAAGTATTTTATTTTTATTAATTGACATTGATTTATGAAATTTTTAACAGATTATTACAATAGAAGCAGAAAAAGGATCAACATTTTCAAAAGCTAGTTTTGCGTGTTCATCTAATAGATCAGATATAAACATTGATGATCCAGATTTTTGGAAAAAG
Organism: Ctenoplectra terminalis; assembly: GCA_019453375.1. Classification (NCBI taxonomy): domain Eukaryota; kingdom Metazoa; phylum Arthropoda; class Insecta; order Hymenoptera; family Apidae; genus Ctenoplectra; species Ctenoplectra terminalis. The sequence continues at coordinate 39,221 of SMSQ01020174.1, read as the reverse complement.
TGGGCAAAGAAAGCTGAGATTGATACAACAGAGAAGAAGGAAGAGGATGAATTAGTAATATCAGAACCAAGACGAAGAACGCAAATCAAACGATATGGTCACGATGAATCTGTTGTTATGTCGGATCTTGATAGTTCGGATGATAATAGCGACGATGAAACAAGTAGTGGGTTAACAGGTAGAGGTATGTTCATTCTTAGTGCATGTTAAAACACAATACCATTTTTAGCATTATTACTTTATCTAACTACTGTGATACCTGGAGTGTGGATAAATGACCTACAATAATTATAAAGGTATTGGGTCATATTTATGTATTTCGTTTCAAATATTTGAAAACTTTCTTGATTATAAACTAGTAAAATAGTTATTCATTTTAATACATTTGTTATTTGTGAAGATTTTTTAATGTTTGTGTAATAAAACATAAAATATATTAACCCTTAACATTTGATGTAAATTTTAATATCTATCAATAAGATGAAAGGATAGTTTTAAAATTTTATCTTTCAATGTATTTTCAATGATAATTCAATGCTAGTGTAGTAATATATTGTATTTAATACTAACAATAGAGCTGCAATCTATAAATTGATAGCACATAATGATTTGTGGAAAAAAAAACTGCAATGGCTAGCAACTGACTTTATATGTCTTCAAGGGATTTCATTCTTTATAGTATAAATATGATCTCACAGCTGAGCCTTTCGATCGTTAAGGGTTAAAATTAAAATATTGGTTATAAACATTCAAGTATTAAACATTACAACTATTAACGTTGTCTTATACATGAAACTTTAAAAAATAAAACATAATACTTAGCAACATCATATAAATTTTTTATAATACAAATTACTTAATTTCATTGCACTTAAGACTTCAAGTAGAAATGTTAGATATGTTTTTTTTATTCTTTTTAATTAATGAATGTTACACATATAACTATACGTATGCATGTTCAAAGCGCTAATAAATGCAACATTAATGTTTCCACAATAGTGTTCAAGATATATTGTTTTTCTTGTTGTTTTTAGTGAGCTAGTGTTTTTTTTTGCTGTACGAAGTATCCCAAAGTTTTGCTACGTGCCAAAATATTTGGAAAGTCTAATATCATTTTACGTCTTGGTAATAAATTTTGTTTTCGCATCATGAGAGATTTTTATTGCAGCATAATTTTGGGATACTGTATTGTATAATGCATGGCAAGTAAAACATTTGTTCCTATTCATTAATTTATATCATTTATGAAATACAAGTAATGTAAATTATTACGATAAAAAGTTTATGCAGTTTATTTTATCAATCAGTAAATATAAATATTTCTTCATTATTTAATGTTTGTACATTAGCACTTTGCTTCATTATACTGATCGAGTAAAAGTTTCTTAATCTTTATAAATTATTTTGTCTTTCAGTTCTTAACTTATTTTATTGATGCAATTTATTATTTCCTTGTTATAATAGATAATTGTATTTAAATATTTATATATCTAAAATTTTAAATAATATCAATTTCTTCACAACTTACAATCAGCTCACATTATTTTTGTAATATTGCTTGTTATTAATAAAAAGTCGTTTATTTTTTACAAACCACGAAAAACCAGGTTCACTTACATTTTATACTAATATATTAAGCTCTGTTATAAAAAAAATTAATGNGACAGACAATATCAGAGGTTATGTTTATTGAAAGAAACATTGTCTTACGAGTCACCTAGCCAATCATAAAAATTAATTGGACCTAGTTGAGTCTCTGCCACAAAATTTGGAAACGTCTCGCCTAACAGAACCATAGTTGCACTTAAAAGTTACTTGTAAAATTAGTTATTGTATTTTCAATTTAAAAAGCGGTAACTATCAGCCGGTAATATATA
>SMSQ01020174.1:0-27313 GCA_019453375.1 Ctenoplectra terminalis | reverse complement strand
AAAAAAAAAAAAAAAAAAAAAAAAAAAAATAATTTAATATATTATCAAATGTGTACTTTAATTATTATAAACATCGATTTTGATAATTTAGAAAAATACATTGTAAAATAATCGTTTTCCGTCTTTAAAAGTATTACGTTTATAGCGGTTGCGGTACAACACGCAAGTAAGTTTTGCCCGACGGTAGTGTTACAGTTTTAATATTGTTATGCAACATTTTTGCTTCTTCGTCCGAAACAGTAGGCTGAATCATTACCTGTTCTCCTTTCTAAAAATTACGATATAAAATAATAATTTTTTTTTCTTTTTTTTTTTTAAATAGACGTAACGTTTATATAATAGGTAAGGTTTATAAATACAAACCTTCCAATCAACAGGAGTTGCTACTTTATGTTTTTCTGTTAGTTGTAGCGATTCGATAACTCGCAAAATTTCACTGTGTTTAAAAATTATGTTAATAAATACATATTAATAAAAATAAATATTTTAAACATTGAAAACCTGAAAATTAAATTACTCGAAATTTCTTCCAGTGGTTGCAGGGTATAAAATTGATAATCGCATTTTTTTAGCAGGATCAATAATAAATACTGCCCTGGCAGTCATAGGTATGCCGTTACTGTCGACTTCCTCGGGATCTAACATTCCTAACAATGTTGCGAGTTTTCGTGTTTCGTCTTCTATTATCGGATAGGGAAATTCCTTATCGTTCATGTCAGCGTAAGCCTTTATATCCTAAAAATAATTTTCATCTTGATAACTTATAAAAGATCCGAATTATTTTTATTAAAAGTAAATTTTCAATACAAAGAATTGTATCAACGGTAAAACATACTTCTATCCATTTACGATGAGAATCGACCGAATTGCACGACAATGCAATAACTTTGACTCTTAGATTTTCAAATTCGGGCATTAATTTTAACACCCGAGCTAATTCCGTTGTACACACCGGCGTAAAATCGTTTGGATGAGAAAATAAAATTCCCCATCTATAAAACGTAAAAATCAATTTTGTATTTTAAAAGAAACACATCGTATAAACAATAATTCATACATTTAGGTGCAAGATATTGATAAAAAAAGAAAAAAAAAATTATAAAAAAATATATATATATAAAAATCTATAAAAACTAATTATATAAAAATAAATGATTACTTTTAGCAAAATACGTAATTATAAAAACAAAAAAAGACAGACAATATCAGAGGTTATGTTTATTGAAAGAAACATTGTCTTACGAGTCACCTAGCCAATCATAAAAATTAATTGGACCTAGTTGAGTCTCTGCCACAAAATTTGGAAACGTCTCGCCTAACAGAACCATAGTTGCACTTAAAAGTTACTTGTAAAATTAGTTATTGTATTTTCAATTTAAAAAGCGGTAACTATCAGCCGGTAATATATACATATATATATATATATGTATAGAAATTTGACAATCACCGATAGGACTGTTGTTAAGGGGATTATACAATTACGAAATCTATTAAAACAAAAATTACATAGTCATGATACTGAAAAAACTATAAACAGTATCATAGCTTGATATTTTATAAAATAATTTAGATAAAATCAAGATAAATATTTATAATGCACAAATGTTTATCCGTACTATTTAATTAAAGAATACGTTCGTAATCTGCTTTTAATTATTATATTTATTTCAAATTTAATTTTAAATACAAATTTATATTCTTATAAAATGTACATTTTTTATATAAGAATTACAAAATTTATTAAAACAAAAATTACATAGTCATAATACTGAAAAAACTATAAACAGTATCATAGCTTGATATTTTATAAAATAATTTAGATAAAATCAAGATAAATATTTATAATGCACAAATGTTTATCCGTACTATTTAATTAAAGAATACGTTCGTAATCTGCTTTTAATTATTATATTTATTTCAAATTTAATTTTAAATACAAATTTATATTCTTATAAAATGTACATTTTTTATATAAGAATTACAAAATTTATTAAAACAAAAATTACATATTCATAATACTGAAAAAACTATAAACAGTATCATAGCTTGATATTTTATAAAATAATTTAGATAAAATCAAGATAAATATTTATAATGCACAAATGTTTATCCGTACTATTTAATTAAAGAATACGTTCGTAATCTGCTTTTAATTATTATATTTATTTCAAATTTAATTTTAAATACAAATTTATATTCTTATAAAATGTACATTTTTTATATAAGAATTGCAAAATTAGAAAATTCCTATCATTTAAATATCCTACAGAAAATACTCTATGTTGTAAGGCCGAAGAAAGAAGTTACATGAATATATTTTCTTCAACAGTTCGAAACGCGAGGAACCGTCCATCATTTCTCGCTTAATAATTATATTCCTCTTTTGCCTTGATTATCGAACGATAAAAAAAGAAATAGGACACTGCATGCATGTGCCTAGCTTTCATACGAATGGGACATAATCTGTAGTTCTAAAAAGGCGTACCATCAGGTCGTGTAGTACTTATGTTTGTAAGAATCGCGGGTTAGTCGTTGATACACGTAATAAAGTAACCTAACTGATTGCATTTTAATAGTTTTTTATAATTTAAAAAAATGTATATCAGAACTGGTTCAAATTTGATTGGCGTTATAAATCAATGCTTCTCGAGAGTTCTTGTTCAACAAGAACGATATAAAATCACGGTTTCGAAAATAAAATTTTTCGCCAAAACACATGCGTTAATAACACGAAATTATAATGATGCAAATCCAAACGAGGTAATATTTGACAAATATAAACAAATGGATGAAGAGAAACTTAAACAAATTCTTCAGGTTCCAAAAACTCAATTGCTATTTGATAAATACAAATTAGAAATTGAATTCGAGAGACATTTTTCAGGAAAGGTACCTACAACACTAACAGCTTCTAACTGGTTGCACATATTAAATATTACTTCAAAGGGGCAGAGAAGGTATTGTTTGATATAAATTTAAAGATAACAATTATCGTATAAAAAGGTTTGCTAATATTTTAAATTTTATTTTATGTTTTGAATATTTAGAAAGTATATAGAGTTTCTTTGGAAGATACAGAAGAAAAATGAAAATTCCAAAAGAAAAAAAGAAGTGAATCAAATCTTGCGAAAAGAAAAAGAAGAAGAAGGAGAAGAAATAAATGATCAGTATCAATTATCGAAATGTACAATGTTTTATCGCATACGTACTAAAACAATAAACCACTTTTATAATAGCAGACTAATAAATGCTATGATGTACGAGCCAACGGTAGTGTTTGATCTTGGATATGAAAACGACATGCAACCATCAGAACTGTTAAATTGTGCGAAACAACTATTAATTTCTTTTTCGTTAAATCGAACACACGATGAGCCCTTTAATCTCTATTTTTGTAATACCAATCGAGATGGTATAATTATGCAGAGGCTGCACACAATTATACCACAAATATTTGACATAGACTATCCATTAAATATCACTTCAAAATCTTATTTGGAAGTATTTGATAAAGATAAATTAATATATCTTACACCCGATGGTCAGCAATCTCTGAAGAAATTTGATCCCAACTGTGTGTATATAATTGGTGCAATGGTAGATAAGGTAATTCATATTTCATTTTTATACAATTCATGTTCTGAATATTGTAAAAATTCATAATAATCGCCCTAAATTATATAGATTTTTTAAATTACTTACAAATATTAATTTCAGTTGTTAAAGAATATAAGAAAGTATAAGTATTGACATAAAGTAACTGGTATATTAATTAATTCTTTTAATCAAAGAGAGATCAGGAATAACAATAAAGCATAGTAATTTTCTATTGTTATATATTTAAAGAATAATATATTGAACTATATATGTGTATATTTACATTGATTCATGTGTGTTAATTTAATTTCTAGTTGCGTCCTACACCATTATCGTTTCAAAAAGCTAAAAAAGAAAACATTACCACGATGAGATTTCCTTTAGAAACAAAATTGGCTTGGGGAACAGGGTCTAGAAAGGATCTTCCTCTTAATCAAGTTCTTTCAATTTTATTGGATTTAAAACACACTAATGATTGGAATGTAGCACTGAAACATGTACCTGTAAGGAAATTAAAACCTCATAGAGAAAAATGCATGGAACAAAAATATATGTATAGAAACAGGCTCCTACAAAACATGAAGGATTAATAAGTAATGTATGTCAAGTTTGAAATAAAATAAAATTTTTAACATAAATTACTCTACAGTTACCGATTTTGGCTTATATTTTAGTTCTTAATATAGCATTACACTATTGTTTAATAATTTTACCAATTTATTGCAAAACTTTATAATAGTACGCTAGATACAAATATTGGTTTTAATTGAATTTATTCAATTTAAGAAAAATTTAATACATATAATTATTTATGTAACAACATAATTACACAACATAAAACTATAATTTTGATTTATTGTCTTAAGAAGATATTATATCAGTTAAATACTAAATATGTAGAAAAAGAAATTTTATCACTATTAATCATAGGCAACCCTTTGCACTCCAGGCCTTTTTTCGCGCGACGCACCAGCAACTCCAGACGTTTCGCAGCCCTTTTGACGCATTTCTTACCAATGACTTAAAATCATTACACGCACAAATTAATGTATAAAATTTTTGTATTTTCACATTTTATATATCTCTCCACCTTTACAAACATAATTTGTTAAATATTAGTCTCTATAATTTTTCTGCGCGTGATATTTCATGAAACAATTCCCAAGATGCATGCCATCCGTGTACCTTAGCAAACCAAGTGGTGAGCAAAGTCACACGGTGAATAAAAGTCGTCACTGGAGTGCAAAGGGCTAATGTTATTTGTTGGCAGTGAAACTAATAAGTAAACAGATATGTTTTAAAATTGATACGATAAAAACGTTATATTATATACAAATATGTATGAATAAAGAATGACTTATATAAATGTGTGTTTGAATTCTTTAATATTTCTATTTTCCCTTAGGTACATTAATTGTTTTAAGTATAATATTCAATTATGCGTGATTATTATTCTTTTAGAAAAATATAACAACGCATAACCTAGTAATAGTTAATCTTTATCTTTTTTTCTTTTTCGTTCTGTTGTTTCCAATAAAAAATTGTAATTTATGGGTTATGAACCAAGTAATTTATAAAAAGTATCTTTATAACGTTAGAACGTATCATATGTGACAGTTTGTAAGTGTTCTTTTAATATGAAAAATACTGATGTATAAATGGTTAATGCGTCCAAAAAATTGTGATTAAAGACATTTGTATCATGAATTTTTTGTACTAAACAAGAGTAAAAGATACACAAAATTACATTTTCTTATGTATAACTTTTATTAAAGCATTTAATCTTTACATGGTTTGTTACGCACATTATACGTACAATTATAAAAGTAACAAACCTTAAAAGAATTAACCTATATTAATTGAAGCTTGAAGTTAAAACTTTCTGATTAATTGTAAATGACATGATATCTCATGACGAGATAAAAGTCGAAATAGTACCGATAAATGGAGAAAAAATTGGAGGAAAAGAAGATACTGTTGATTTTGTTGAGCAGTTTGTTAAAGATGTTTGCGATTTTAGTTCTCAATATGGAAGTAATATTAGTATTTCATATACGGCCTATAATATTGCCGGAAATCCCAGTAAATTTCCCGACTATGGAGATTTTCCACAAGCTTTTGTTATGGTATGCTTAATTTTTAAAAATTAAAAATGTCAATTCAAATGATCATGAATATTGTCCACCTAGAACAAACAGAGATTTTCCAAAATTCTTAATATCTTAATTTTGTAGATTATTAAAATATTGTTAATAATATTTTATAAGCTTTAACAGCCAAGTATTACAACTTGCGCCAATTGCAAAATATTCTTAAAGTTGTTAATTATTATAAAGCGATTTGTAAATTATAACTTCTATCGTATGAAATTAATGGGAAATATATTTTATAAAATATATGTTATGCTAACATTTCTTAAATATTGGTATTTAAAGAATTATAATTTTAGAGAACATATGGACAATGGTGGGAAAAAGCACCTTCAAAACTGATAGATTATATGTCGCAGAATAATGTGAATGTAATAAGCCAGGATTATATAGGTACTTCATTTAAAAGTTAAATGTTTCTTAACATTTGATATTTGTAGTTTAATATTCTAATCATTTTTTATAATATTTTATGTTTTTATTCTTAAAGATATTTTTAACTTATTGGAATATTATATTGATGGCAATTAATACTTATGATATATGAAAAATGGAAATAAATTACAATATTTTTTATATTATCAAGATCTAGAATATTATCAAGAGGTATATCCCATTAGAGTCTCGATATATGAAACTTACAATCCTGGAAGCGTAGTTGGAATTTGGGCACAAAATTCTGAGGGCAAATGGTATCAATTATGGAGTGGATTTCCTCAAATTGTGCCACACAAGCCACGAATATTTTCTCCATATTTGCAGCTGTGTAATTTTAAAACGAAAATGATAAGACTGGAATTTAATCATAGTTTATTAGATTATTATACAGAGTTAGATGCTGTATTACTTATTGGTACATCAGAATTAATTGTACCAAATAATTTGCATAATCAAAATTTAAACGACCTATCACAAGAACTGGGTTACCTTAAACAAAATGATGAAGATATTTATAATCTAACACCGGATTATTTAAAGGCAAATCAAGATTTAACAGTTCTTAAGAAGATACTTTTTAAGCACTGTAAACTTTTTAAAAGGTATGTTAATACCACTTATGCGTTCACCTTCTAACAATGCAATAGATTTAATATATTTGTAAATTATTGCAGCAAAGTACTAGATAATATGTCCAAGGGCAAATTAGTATCTAAAATAGGTCAACACTACCAGTCTGTTCCTCCTATAGAAGAAGCATTTAATAGCTTGCAACAATTTTTACAAGAAGATTTTCCAAAACTCATTAGAGATATTCATCATTCAATACCAAATACGTTAAGTGAACAGAATAACTCTATTCAAGAGGGTTTTTTGGTATCTTCAACCGATTTTGAAAATCAACCTTGTGGCAGTTTTTCTGCGCTTCCAGTAAAATATTATATTTTAATTTACGATACATAAATTTTATTTGAATCTTAATTGTGATACTTATTATTAATACATTTTTACAGGATGAGACGGTACTGAAAATTTTAAAGAATTTAGATTTAAAATCGTTATGTCGTTTATGCAGAGTAAATAAACATTTTAACAATATTGCAAGAGACGCTTTATTGTATACAAGTCTCAATTTAAAACCTTACTGGCATTGTTTAGATACATCTGCGTTAAATAGCTTAGCATCCAGGTGTCATTATTTACAACATCTAGATCTTTCATGGTGCGGAAATTATAATATGATTAAATATCAAAATTTTATATATTTTCTTCATACAGCTGGAGCTCTTTTGACACACTTAAGATTAAACTGTTGCCAATTTGTAAATGATATCGCTATCTTTGAGATTTCAAAAGTATGTAAGAATTTAAAAGGTAATTGAAAATATTACTTCAATGCATTTTATCAAAATTTACAAAACGTTTACAAACAATACTAATTTCAGAGTTATGTTTACGCAACTGTATGGGTGTGACAAACGAAGGATTCTCGAAGCTTGAGAACTTGAAATTTCTCGAGCGTTTAGAGCTTTACAGAACAACTATCGAAACTTCTACATTATGTTGTATTTTAAAAAAGAACACCCAAATGCGGCATTTAAATTTAGCAGGAATGCATGATCGTTTAAACATAGATGAAGTTGCAGTTGAATTAGGAAATTCTTGTCCATATTTGGAAAGCGTAGATTTTTGGAAAGCACAAACTTTAACTCCGCATGGAGTTAGAGCTTTATCTCACTGTACCAATCTTCGAGAAGTGGATTTTGGATGGTGGTATGGTATCCAAAAAATATATTTGTATAATTTAAAAAATTCATTTCTATCTGTTTTAACAATTATACGTCTTTATAGCGGTGGAATGGGTGCTCCTGGTGATTCCTTACGAGCATTATTATTTTCCTGTCGGTACCTGGAGAAAGTATTCTTAGCAGCGCTTAGAGGATTAACAGATCGCGACTTAGAACCACTTTTACTATGCCAACGGTTACAACAGTTGGACTTATTAGGTGCTCGTTCTCTCACTCCTGACATATGTTATGGATTTTTATTATTTTGTCCAAAATTGGAAATGATTGATCTCAGTTTCTGTGAAGGTATTAATGATTTTATAATACAAGAATGGCGCCAGCAATATCCACATATTTCTATTAAAAGAAGTTTTCAAGTAACCAGCACTAATATGGTATAGCAAACATTCCATAATATTTATGTAGACTTTTTTAATATGTTTCAAATACAAAAAGATTTTTTTAATTTCACAATTTTAAAGATTAATTTCTTTTTGTTCACTGAAATGCTACAAGGCTGTAATGTATTTATATATAATTATATGTGAAACATAATTACTGATATATATGTGTATTTATATTTATCTTTTGATAAGAATATATATATTTTTGAAGTTTAATAGCTGTACAGTGTCTGAAAATGTTTATATGTTTACAAGCAATAATATATTCAGATTGCACAAAAAATATTGTATTTAATGTGAAATAAAGGATTTTATATAATAAAGTTTAAATCTTTATAAAATTATAAGTATGTATATGTATACATTTTTATAAGTAATGCCTGTAATCCATTGTTTAAATAGAGGTAGAAAGAGAAGAATGTAGGTGAGTGTAAAGGAAATATTAGTTTAATAAAAATGGAGGTAGGGTGCGTGAATGGTCAATGTATACAAGCTAAAGCGCACGTGGTTACTTTTACGCATAGGTTATATTAACCATTTGGTAAAAGTAGTACGTTTCTTGTAATGAAAAATGTAAAAAATGTGATTTTTTTAAACGAAGAATTAAAATAAATGTATTTAAGGTGTACATGCATTTAGTTTTATATGTATAAGGTAATATAAAAATATAAAAAATAATAAACACTGGTTTGCAAAATATGAAATTGCACGATACCGAAACCGGTATTAAAAAGAAGAAAAAGGAAAAAGGTGAAGAATGTTATTTTTTTATATTGGATACGAAAAACTGATATTTCTTAAATTGTTTAATTTTTTGTTATTACGTGAATTTTTTTTCCTAGTTCTTAAAATTCTTTTATATTCAAAATAGTTTTTGTTCAAATTAATTCTTCTTTCTTCAAATTCATTTCTTATAAACGAAATTATAATCTCAACATTTTTTTAAGTATTTCTAATATAATAATAATTTATTTATTTTACAATTCTATACAATAAATTTTATTCAACATTTGAAGATATTGTTAATTTCAGATAACAGTTATGTAGATGTTAAACATATTAATGGTAATATGCAAACAGTTGATAACGATACAAATATGCTTAAAAGAAAATTAGCTTGCAATGGAAGTAAAATAAGTAAAAAACGGAAAAGAAAGAATAATGAAGATGTAATTGTAAATGATATAAATTATGACAAATGCACGGAAGAATTTGAGAAGAAAGAACCTGAAGAATTTGTAGAAGATACACAAACTGAACATATTAAATCGGTTAATGGTATTATACATATGTTTTAATGTTATATATAAAATGACTAATGTAATAATGTATACATTTTCTTTTTTTTACAAATGTTAAAGGTAACGATAAAGATGAAGAAGATGAAGAAGATAAGAGAGATATGAATAATCAAACAGATCATTTGGATGTAAAATCTTTAAGAGAAAGCTTTAACTCTCCAAATAGCTTAAATATGTTAAAAAGATTCGTAAGAATCTGTAATGAAGAGAATGAAAAAGATTTGGCTGCAGAATATTTAAATGCAGGTGGCAATATTCTTGAAATATTAAGATTATTGGATACCGCAGATAATAAAGGAATTGGTACTGCTACAGTTGTATTTTCTGCAGTGAGAGTGTTATTAATAAAGTAAGTATATTACGTGATTATAAGTTTAAGTGCATTCTTATTGAATAGTATATTTATATTACGCTCTATTTTTGTTTAGGATTTTAACACAATATCCACAATTACAATCTAGTGCAGCAGGAGCATGCCGTCATTTGATTAATTCACATTTATCGTTAATTCATTCAATGATATCTCTACATAGTAATGCGAAACAACGAAAAATAATTTTACGATTACTTGCTGCAATAGTTTCATTAGGCAGTACATTTCCACGCGAATTACTTACACATTTATCTTTACCATTAGAAGTTGTTAAATCCCTTGTACAACATACAAAGCCCACAGATACTCAGAATACAAGAAACTGTTTTATTCATTTTGTCCTTGCTTTCTTAATAGAAGGCAGTGTACCAATCATTAGAGTTCTTTTGGATAAACGCGATCTGCTTTCTAGTATATTTCCCGATCTTATGTATGACTCTAAAGATATTGTTGCTTTAGTTTTAACTACTCTTAAAACTTATATTCTTCAAAATTCAAATGTTAGTAAGACTATGAAGTTGCAAATATTTTCAACATCGGTTATTCAAAATTTGGTGTGCCTGTATAATTGGAAAGGTCCAAATAATTGGCCGAAAATTAAAACTCCTAACGCTATGCCAAATCCAGATTATCTTGAAGAAAAAGAGGTATTTATTATCAATGTTACATACTAATGCAATTAAATATCTACGTGATCTTATTAATAATTAAAGTTTAGGATCAATATATTTATTAATTATTTTTATTTTGCACTGATTTATATATTTTAATTTAGGTTGTCACTGAGATTGTGCACGACTTCTTAATTATATTGTTAACATCGCATCGATATGGTATTATTTTTTACGATCGTATGCTTGGTATTTCACACGTTAAGCATAACCATATGATAAATGCAATACTTCAAAGCTTAGATCGACCTTGGGAACATGAAAAACCATCAAATTTAGTGATTAAAATAATGACAGCATGCCCAGATTTAATTAAATCTCAATTCATTCTTTTAGAACCATACATTGAACCGAGAGTTTCAGAAAAATGGATTGCAGCAATGAAATTTGCAAGAGAGGTAAATAGTTTACATTTTTTACCCCCATTTTAATATTGCGTTTCGAAGCGTTTATATTCTATACATTTTATTACAGATAATGCAGTCAGTGGATGTAGAAACTTGTATAAAAACGTGTTCTTCAGAATTAAATGTATTGCAATTAGCTAGTGCAACAGTATCTTTAATTTTACCGGGAGTAATTTTGAAACGAGCAATTATGCCATCTTTAATTCATTGTAACATAATAATACGGCATGAAGCAATACTTACACTTTTATCTATGTTTAATCAAATACAAAAGTATTTATCAGTTTTAAGAACAGTTTACAAAGAAGATAGTGATTTCCATACTTTAAAACATTCTATAACAGAATTCATACTGAAGGTATGTATGTATTTTTAAAATGCATGAATTAAAAAATTGGAAATTGACATTTGTTTCTGAGTAAATCCTAAATTTCATTCACAATTTTTGTGAAAATTTTACTATATAACATTAATATTTTTCTAGAATGTACCTGATTTAAATGTAATATTAAATGTGTGGAGTTGTGCTTTTACATCAGATTCGGCTGAAGACAGTAACACTAATAAGAACTTGGTTCTAGAACCCAAGAAAAACGAACATTTGACGGCTGTGTTAAATTTATTACATATATATAATGAAGTATGTCCAAAATTGTTAGACATATTACCTGTTACAGAAGCTGAAACATTTTTAGACATATTAAATAACTTGGATGATACCAATGTTGTTGAATTTAATACTATAAAAGTAAAAGCTATTCAGTTTCTAGTTATGTTGTATCCTAATGAATTTTTGCCACATAAGGTAGGTAAAATAATATAATTTTTCTAACAAATATTTTTTTTATACATTAATATATTATTTTTTACAATTATAATGAATTACTTTTGTTTTAGAAAATATTTAAAAATGCACTGTTATTTTTAATATCTATCTTAAACGAAGAAGCATCTTCAATAACATTGTATACAAAAGTAACCATCAAAACTTTATTAAATGCTACTGGAATGTTTGAAGGCTGTTGTGACCATTTAGATATTTGGATTAATGGTTTCATAAATTTGGATGATAGAAAGAAAGTAACAAAGTGGTTCATTCGTACTGTAAAGGAAGCTGCTCAAGATGTTACAAGATATGTGAATGAAATAATTAAAGCTGAAGAAATTATTAATGAAGAAGTAGTTCATGCTGGCAGATCAGAAAGCATGTTTAATGGTAAAATTTAATTTATCTATTACATGAATTCATATATTATGTGTAATTATCTTTTTTTTTATTTTACAGAATTAATGAATAAACCTAGTATTCACGAAAATTTGGAAAGTAATATTTTGCCCATGCAACGTTTTGCATCAGTATCACCTTTGTTATCTTGTATGTTACATAAAATGAAGGAAGATTTACATCCTTCTATTTTATCTTATTTGTCTTACGTTTTACTACATACGTTGCATTATCAAGTAACACCTCAATGTTTAATACATTTATGTAAAGATATACAAGAATTGCCAGTAAAAGAGTATTTATTGAGCTGGTCAAAAGACAGCCAACCCGTTTCTATAAAAAGAATATTTCCGTCAATGACTTTAATATGTAAATTAAATTTAGTATTTTTAAATGATACTAAATTACAACTGAATGAAATACTTAATGGCAATAATACAGTTACTTTTCAATACAACGAGGAGAATATAACAATTCATCATTCTTTGTCAACATATGAGATTACATACTTGTTCAAAATGACCACATTCTATTTTACACAATTTATTAAAAAGGGTATTTTAACAGAAGTTCAGTATGATAATTACAGAACTTTTTTAATATCGTTAATGCATCTTGCGAAGAGTAGCAGTCAAGATGACTCTGTTCTTATAGAACAGTGTGCAAAGTCCGTTTTCACCCATCCTACTATTTTGCATTATTTCTCACCATTTTATAAAAAAAATAAAGACGTAAAAAGTATGGTAACTCATACAGTTGTTGACGTTTGTAATGTAATAATTGATTTATGTAAAAAGTGTAGTATTAGCAATTTATTTGTTCATTTCAAAAATAAATTAGTCACGCAACTATGTAAAATGATAGACAAGAAACAAAAAGGTGACCAGATACATAATTTTGACATGATTATTACCTTGTTAGAGATATTGCAACTAACGTCAAAAGATATTGTACATTTACTAAAGAAATTAGTGAAATTAGAACATACTATATTTATTTCAAACGATGAAAAGGATTTATCGATACATGGACACGTGGTTCCAAAGCTTTTAAAAATTATTAATAGCGATGAAATGAGATCCATGCGGAATGTATTTTTCGAGCTGGATACAGAATTTGTTAGAAGCTTATGTTTGCATCTAGTTTTTCTAAAGTCAAAGTTAGTTACAAATTTTGAAATGTGGGAAACAGCTTTACATGAATATTTATCAAACTTTTCATTTAATATTGCTTGCATTGATGCAGGTAAGTTGTTATCATAAAGTTTTATATTGTATTATTTTATTATAGTATTAAGTCTTTATTGCGTTCCTCTAATTTGTATAATATTAATATTTTTGCAGATATTTTCACGTCATTACTATCAATCGAAAATTACAGATACAACTGTAAATTTAATCTCGTTTCTAATTAGTAAAAATCTAAAATTTATACCTGTCTTTACGGAATGTATGTTGAAGTCTGAAGATATAAAAAATGGCAACATTGTGTTTCCGGTAGTTGCTAGTAATTTAAACTTCAAGTGGAACCAAAACTTTTTACAAAGTTTAAAGAAATATTATAAAGCTGAAATTCTATGTTACATATGCAATCCTAAAGCTGAAAAAGCTTGGATAGATAACAATATTATCGCTGTTTGTTATTTAGTTCAAACTACATTTGATTTTAAAACATGTAACGAAATATGTAATATTATTTTACAAATCGGTGATAAATTGGATATGGTATCTATACATTATATAAAACTTATTCAAAGTATATATAACAAATGTGCTACCATAAAAGCGGAGAGTGAAAAATTTATTATGAATTTGATACAAGTTTTTCTTTGCATAATTACTTTAACTTTAAAAAGAGAGTCCAAGAATGTTAGGAAACTTAATATTCTTTGTGAAGCATTGGATGATGCGGTTAAACGTTTAAGAGACATAAGAGAAGATTTTGTGTTTGAGGCACTAAATACTAATCATTCATGGTTACAATTTACACGATTTTCTTTAAAACTTGGTCTTAAAGGATTAAAAAGTAACGAGCAACAAGTACCAATATTAAAAGTTTTAAGTATGTTATGCAATATTGCCTATAAAAATGACAGTAACAATGAATATGTTGAAACATTATTTGAAATGACATCTTCTCATTCTGAATTTATTAATATTATGTTGGGCTCATCGGATACAAAAAGTATGTATATAATAATAATCGTATTAAACAAATTGATTTACCTACTAATTTATTTCATTTTGTTTTTAGGAGATCTAGCAGAGTTGTTATGGATCCTTATACAAAAAAATAAAACAGTTATGAGATTAACGCACATACCTGTTTATTTGGCGGCGTACAATGCTACTCTAAGTGATGCTGATCAATATATTTTATTTGTAAGAATGTGGATAATAAATATGGAGAAAGCTTCATACTAGTTTTTAAAAAGGTATTAATGTATAAATTTATTTCAGATTTTGCAGCATTACGAAGGTAATAATATTAATCTTTATGAATATCGACCGTATATATGGAGAAATGCGGCTGCAATACATTATAGCGTAAAAGGTGAAACGCATACGACTTTGTGGAGGCAACCGTCTATTACTCAAGTCTTAAATTTATTTGAAGAAGATGTCGTGAATAACACTATAAAAAACTATCCCGTGGATAGGGCTTTGAAGGTAGCTTTATTTAAGCGCTTAAAATATTCAACGATATATTTAGCGTTTTTTTTTCCAAACTTTATATAGTAATAAAAAATAGTATTACTTTATATTTAATTTTTTACAGAATAATGAATTGTACAAAGCAAATGATATATACGATCCAGCATTTTATTTACCATTATTATGTTTTTTATTATCCGAAAATAACGTTGTATCGTGCCATAAAGTTGCTCAAAGTGGTGCTCTAGCGTTAACACTTGCTGCATGTAGTAGCAAGAATTCTGACGTTCGTATGGTAGCTTATACTATAATTGCTAGATATTACGCTCATTTGGAAGCTTCTAGGTATTTTATAAAAAATAATAATAATTTAGTTATTCATATTTTTACACCTACCGGTATAATATATGTATTTTTCTTTATTTACAGCTCAAAAGCAAAATTGTTGTGGATGCAATTAATAAATGCAATGCGCTATGGTGTCATATCATTACAATCAGAGCTTAATAATGTACGTTTAAATTGTTTAGTTTCCACGTTTTTAGCAAGAACGTCTTTAATAGCTACACAACCATTGCATCCTCTTTATTCAGCCTTACAAACATTTTTGATGGCTAAACCAGCGCTAGACATAAATACAATACCAGAATTATTACAACTCTTTCACAGTTCTGATGTTCAATACAAAGCACATAGATATTGGATTTTGGAAAATATTCGCGATGGTATGAAAACAAAAAGCGAATTGAACATAGCTTTTAAATGTGTTTTGTTTAAAATGCTTTTCGATTTTTACATTTGTACTCTTTCAGATTTAAATACAAAGGTAAGGCATATATTTGAGGAAAGTAAAGCTTTTCCTTAATCTCATCCGATATATTTTTTTATTTCAGAAACTTATCTTAGAAATTATTGACGTTACATTAAAAATCACGGAATCCCCTATACTTCTTATAGAGGGTCATGGATTATTTCCTTGGTTATTAGAAGTTGCAGGGAATTCGCATAAATATGAAGCACAACATACCGAGCTTGTAGTAAAAATAATGGACAAATTGTTGAATACTATATTAAGTATGAAAGGAGACATTGTCCAATACAAATTAATGCTTTTAAATGTTGCATTATCTTTAAAGTCACATCTGGTTAAAGATATTAGGATTAGTAGCTTTACATTATATATCGACATTTTACAAAAATTACTACTCTCAAAGCAAATGAGAATAATTGTTACCAAGGAATATATAATAGAAATCCTTGAATTTTCTAAAAAATTGTTGGGCGATGTAGAAGAATGCGACGATATATTACGTTTCGGTTGTGAATACGTAACGAAAGTAAATTGCTTAAAAAATGATGAACTTCGGGTAGCAAGAAATAGTTTAAGGACATTAGTGTGGACCTGGTGTGCTCATGAAATAACATAATATAATACAAATAAAATAATGTATTAATTTTTATATGTTATTTAACTGTTGTAATTAAATCGTATGTATAGTTTTGTAAAATACAATGTTTTGTATATGACCGAACAATTAATAAATACTACTAAGCGAAGAATTTTTTACCAACTCTGTGGCATACGTATTTATTCGGTATATTCAAATCTCGTACTTTCAATCGATATTAATATAAAAATAACCCATATTGACCGGTAAATATACACATAGGAGTGTTCAGGTATTTTAAACGGTCAGTTCAATATCGCGTTTGACCATTTATTTCATCGTGCAATTATAGAATGTTTTTTCTTCCAATGTAGGTTGATATTATTATTATAATAACAGTGTTTCATTAAATTCATGTAATATATTAAGAAAATTTTTAAGCCGCATTAAGATGACATCGGTCTTTAATGTTATCGCATTCTATTAAACTTATCTAATTGATTCTCTGTTAAATATATTTCACGCTACAATAATGATCTGTGATAGCATAAAAAATTCAAGAATTTCTTGGGTAAAAAGTGTGTACAAAAACGTCTGCATTTGGATCGTTATACTTCCCCTGGTGGTGTCTCAATACTAAAGTAACGCGAATAATATCTAATATACCAGAATATTCCACGCCATTAAAATATTCTTTCATTTTCGGAAGGCCGTTATTATTACTTTGTAATTCTCTCCTTGATAACGTTACAGCAAGAGACGTAACGCCATTATTTAATTGTCTCATCGCCTCTATGGCCTTTGCGTGACTTAATGCTAAATGAGCAACTTTATTTTGATCGTTTCTGCTTAGAAAACCAGATTTCATACTACTCGTTGTTCGGGAATAATTCTCAACGCTATCGTTAGGACCTGTAGCGTTTATATCAGACGCGTGTCCTCTTGGATGTCCATAATTTGTGCACGTATGACACAAAACATTCTGCGAATTATCAATAATTACAGCCGCATCGCGAGGTGAATTGCCGACGTATCGAGCGCCACCAATCATTAACGATGCTTCATTCCTACCATTTTCGGATACAAATTTATCGATCTGATCTATCAAATTTTTCGTGTTGTTCGTTAAAAAATCAATCATGTTCGTTTTTAAATCGTCAACGCTTTTTTCTGTTTGAGCGGAAATTACTGCGAACAGGCATGTATTTAAATCAGGTTTGACATCAATCGGATCTTTGTTGCTCAATAATGTCCAATGTCCAATAGGGTTCCCCGGTTGTCCGTGATATTCGATATCGATTGGATTACGAATCGAACTTTCGTTCGTTCGATCACCTATCGTTCGATATAAGCGACCTTTCGATCTCCATACTCGAATAGGTCTTCTTGTAACGATACTTAGTGCGTCTATGTAAAGTAAATTTGCTGGTCCGTAATTTTTTAGATCGTCGATAAGGTATTTAGCTAATTTTATCTTCCATAATTGTCTATTCTTTAAGTGTTCGTATTTGTTGCTCAATTTCCTGTGACTTTCGCGCATTCTTCTGTCCCGTAGTTTTTGATTTTCTGAGTCGTCATTATCGATGGATTCTTCGATCTCGTTCATACGAGCCATTACTGCTTTTTCTTTTTTTTTTTTACTTTTTATAATTTTTAATTTACCTTGATCGCTGGTTAGACATTTTTTCTTTCTTCGCTTCCCCTATTCCTTTTAACTTTGAAACGAATAATGAGAAAAATGTGACAAAGATTGAACATTGAATGAATAATTAAATAAGGAAATTGTTAGAGTAATTAAGTTAAAGGTTACCCGTGAGAGTTAATTTTAATGTAATATTAAATACATAAAAGAGGATTTCTTATTGAAAGTACAGAATGGTAAATAATAATGCATTAAAATACCTTAATTCGAAAGAATATGATTTGGAGGTTCATGTTTCGTATAATTTTGTTAATCGAATACTGTAATTTCGAATTTCGTGCCAAATATTTATCAATATGTGTAATCACACTTTAAATTTTCTCTTTAACCTTTATCCTTAACATCTTGTTCAAATGTTTCTGCTATATTCAATTTTTTTTTTAAACATTTCTTGCATGTTTCATTTCACAAATGATTCTTAATTATTGAATATGACGAGTATGTAAGGCTTCGTTTTCGAGAAAATCTTGTTTGAAAAATTCATTAAATAAACCTGTATTCACCCTACTTGACAAACTTTACCTTATATCCTGTTGCAACAATTTATAAATTAATTAAATAAATTACTTAAAAAGCATTTTGTCTTATTGTACTTATGCGCTTAATTATCGGAGACAATAAAAACGTGTAAGTCGAACGTCGTCAAAAATTATTAAATTATCCATTTTATTTAATCCTTATTTCATTCGACGAATATTATTTGCAATTATTATTATCGGTAATCATTTGTCTTATACTGTTCATCGGGATTCAAAGGTTCATGCAATTCTCCTAGCACCATCTCGCATGAAAAGAGTTTCCGGCGATATTTATTAGTAAACAATAAATTAAGACAGTTAAATACACACGTACAGTTGGTCACAAAAGTATCAGGCCATCTTGGATATTAAGCGAATACAGTATACAACTATAAGCTTGAGAATAAAAGACTGAATCAAAATTTACTTTCAATGCGTATTCAAAGAATTATTTCACAATAATGTGCAACACTCTTACTATACGAAAAAAATATTGCTACACGAGAAAAAGAAATTATACTTTAAAGAAATAACATTAATCCCTAAGCTGCTCGAATACTATTGCGATCAACTGTATCTGATAAACTTTCAATAAATTCTCGAATAAGAAGCTTCGTGTAAACAAAATTTTATTCTACATTTTCAACTTATGTTTTCAGGAATTATAGAATCACCCTATTCACGGTTTCATTACCAGTTTGCCCTCCTACTTTCTTCGTTCCTACGGGCAAACGAACAAACATCTAATCATCGAGCGTGTAAGTATATATTTCTCCTACGAAACAAACGTCATGTTGTTCTCTGGCTATCTCTTCACGATCGTTCAAAAAGTTAGAACGATTTCTATAATAGATTTTCCGTAACAGGGATAGATATGTCTAAAATCGCTAACGCGATTAAAAGCTGGCCATAAGTATCTCACTGTAAAGCACGATGTCGGAAGCGGAAAGTACGAACGGATCGGTTCCTGGTTTTCATTTATTGTGGGCAGCGCTTGCTCGGGAGGCGTGCTCGAGAGAGAAATCGTTGGTCGGCCGAACAGAAAAAGAGGGTTTAAGGGCAAGGAGAAAAAGGAAACCGTTTGTGGCGGTTGGAAATGAGCGGGGAATCGAAAGGCAGAAAGGGGTGAGCCGCAGGTGTGGTGGGGATCCTCTGGATCCTCGCACGATCCACGGCTTTGGTTGCTCCGTGCCGCGATCCATGGATCAGTCTTGGTGCAACCGTCCCTTCGAACTGGTTGTTACCGGTTCCAGTCGCCGTGTATTGCAACGTTCCGATCGATTTAAATGTTTCGTGCGAGGATCTGGTTGTTTCTTCTCCCGAACGGAACGGAACGAGCTCGTTTTTGCTCGGGTCGTCGTGTTTTTTTCGTGATTCGACCGAGGAAGCTAGGTTTTCTCGGTGAAACCATTTGTTAACGGTTGTTGTCGTAAACACCGTATTACACGAAAAGTGTACACGCATGGTGAAACAACGACGAAATTGGTTGGCCAATGTGAAGAGTGATGCGCGTTCGAGCGTCTGTCGCGTCTTGATCTGTTTGGATGTTCGGTGATTTTAATGCTCGGCCAAGCGGTGTTCTCCTTTACGCCGTAAGGCTTACGGCAGTTTTCGAATTGTGAACACTTTTTACATAAGTTTTCTATTGGTTTTGTATCGGTTTTGTATCGGTTTTGTATTACTTTTGTTGAGCGGGAGATTTAAATCGTGCAAACGAAGGAAAGGGAGATATGAAGTAATTAATAAGGATATCGATTGTAAAGTTATAGACTGGGTTAGACATATTGGTGGTAATCGAATGTTTGTAATTATATTGGAAGATTGCGCACATAGGTACCGCTAATAATGAAATAAATTCGTGAAATCTTGTGGAGAAATAAGGAAACTTCAGTGACAATATGTTTAGACAGGATTCATGTTTCTTTAAAATTTTACTAGTTTCCTTAAATTCAGATTATATACGATACGATTTTTGTTGTTGCTAAATTCAATTAATCCGAAACGGATTAAATGGAATTTTCTTTACCGTCTTAAACAATTTGTTCGTTTTATTTTTCTTCGAATCATAACTATTATTAATTTCTTGAATTTAAATAGAAAAACAAAAAAAGAAATTCTTTGGTTAATGTTGTATTTTAATTAGTCTTTTATCGTAAAAGTTGATGTTCAATGTTTCGTTTGTCATTTCAAAGAATATACGGCGACATTGATGCCGCAACGAAACGTGCTCGATGGTGATATCAATGCCCGCATGAGAAAGTTGCAACGACTCGTATACGTTCGATTTGTGATCGTGTACTTTATTCGAACGTACTTCTGTATATCTCTATCTTCGTATCGTGATCATTTTTTGCGAATATTAAAACGTATACTGCAATTGTTCGACCAATTGATTCCAACAGATCTAAAGTAATTAAAAAATCTTCGAATATTTTTATTACTACTTTTCGAGGAAATGTCTCGAATTTCTCCGTTTTACGACAGTGAACTGTGCGCAACGTTTGGTTTCAACAAATTTTTCACGGTAATGTAACGTAAAAAAAAAAAGTAACGCGTATTTGTACGTGAAGTATCTATTTGAAAATGAAGTACTCAACAAGTATCGTTGCTCGTGCAATTTTTGTATTTAAAAAAAAACAATGTCTGTGACAATTAAAAGTGAAAAAAAGAAGCAATCGATACAATTTTTGAAGGAAAAAAAAAAATTCTCTCTGTGTGGCTAGAGTGTTTCCATTGACGAGTGATTGTGATGTGCTTTCAGATCTGTAATTGACACAGTTTGTTGGTAGTATGGTGCGACGCATATGATCGCGTTTGGATTACGAGTATCCGGAGATTCAGTTTCGACGAATCATGTATGGCTGGTGAGTACATTGCACGAATAATATTTTATTTTCAACATTTTTATTTATATCGTACGAAACGATAAAAATTCCACTATTACTCGAAGATCATTTTAAGATACAAAGTAAGGTACAAAGGGAACAGATGTTCGTTAATATTTTTCACAGAAAATCACGGAAAAATCCTAGAAAATGCAGCGTTGCAAATTTATAGAATTTCTCGGAAAAATTACAGACAAGTTAATTCGACCATTTAGATAGTTCCAGTGTTAAGTATAAAATCTGAGATTCGTCAATTTGACGGATTCAAAAAATCTAACACTAACACAGCCCTTTGGTCATTTTTGACCCGATCGAATTTTCCTTCGGTCAAAAAAAATTTCCTAATTTTGAAAAATATATGAAAAACGTATCGTCGATACGCGAACTTCTTTGTTTCGATTTTATTTCGAGAACACATTTTTATAAAAATTAGGAATTTTGTTTTACTAAAATAAAAGCAGCCTTGAGACGAAAAGAATTTGGGTATCGTAGCAGGGTTAGTATTCAGCGAAGTGGTTCTCCAAATAGTTGTATTCGATTTTAACTATATTATAATATAAGAAAATTCAAGTGTTCCTTTCGTGGAAACATCAACGAAACACAGGACGTCGTTCTGTACGAAAGTCGGCGTCGTTTCGTGGAAGTCTTGAGTTTAACGTTCGCGTTCATGCTGAAAGGGAATGTCGAGCCGCGAAACGTGCACGCATCGCCTAACGAACTTATATACCTTCAATGTCTCGTCGACGTTGCGTACGCATAAAGTCGGCACGTGTATATATTTTTTGTGTTCTTTATTCAGTATGCTTCCGGCTGGCTGCGTGGCCCAGGTAATAATGCGTTTGCAGTTGGTCACGCAACAATGACGGTCTGTTAAATTTTTCCAGTGACTATATGTAGGCTCGTACGCATTGTTCGACGTCATTGTAACACATGTGTGTCTAATATTTTGCTTAAGCTTTAAGGAAATAGCACTGTTTTGAGCTTTTTCACTATGTTACACGTTGGATTATTTGTTTTTCTTTTGTTTTTTTTTAAGCTTTCGAAAGCTTAGCGAAAGTTTCAAGAAATAGCACTGTTTTGAGCTTTTTCACTGTGTTCCGTGTTGGATTATTTGTTTTCTTTTTTTTTTAAGCTTTCGGAAGCTTAGCGAAAGTTTAACCTGTTAACTGGGTCATTTTTCGATCACAGGTTCCTTTATACTCTGATTTAAAAATGAATAGAAAATAATACATTTCGGTTGGGTAGATTTTAATGACTGCAAATACAACTGTGATGTAACGTGTTTCTAGAGAAAATATAACGATCTCAAAAGCAAAAGATGATTAGGATGAGGATTAATAAAGAAATTTACTAAATTATTCAGAACCTCAATAATCGTATCTTTAGAATTGACAATGAAAGAAATGATTTTTTTGAATCTTCTTTTTTTTCGGTCGTGGTTTTTTCTTAAGGATAAAATAAAGAAAGATAACATTCTGCGAAAGATTAGTTTTCGCAAGGATTTTCACGTGAGAAAGATAAACTGTACGCATGTGTAGCAGGAAATACACAGGAAAGATAGTGTACACCTGCTGCAGTGAGCTCGTCGATGCATAATATAAATGCAACAATTCCGCATAGAACGGTGTCGGGTTTAGCTTCCCAGAAAATACGAATCTTCGTGAGCTGGTAGATGAATGAAAAAAAAAAGAAAAAAAATATCGAAGAGCAATAAAACTTTGTCTCCAACGTATAACTTATTGCGCTTCCAAACGATGGCTGCATAAATATCGATAGTAAAATTAATTGAGTTCTGTTAGCTCAGATGATATCGTATACCGGTTTTCCGGGAATGTAACGCGGCTCATTCATGCTTTACATCAAAGGAGAATACATTACTGTGCGCTTTGCGCATTATTTGTGCCGATTTAATGGCGAAGGGGTATCGTTCTAATCGATAGAATCGATATTCATTTTTTTCATCAACATACGAGAAGTATAAAGAATTTTAGTTCTTCGGAAACTTTTCGTTGACATTTTTATTACTTCGTTTACTCCATTTAATTTTTTATTCTTAATATTTTATTCTTAATATTTTATTTTTAATATTTTAATTATATTGGGGAAGATTCTTTAGTCGTTTTAAGTAACTTGTGAAGAATGGTGAATAGGGAAGGTTTAGTATAAAAAAAAAAAATGATAAAGTAAAACAGAGGAAGTTGAATAAAATAGGTACAATATATTCTTAGATTTAAGTTTATGCTTGATATGCTAAAAGGACGACCTTGGAAGGCAAATAAATTCTAGCGAATTCCATGAGGCTGGTATCGTAAGCCGCAGCAGAGCGTAACATTTACGTTTGCTATGTGCAAAGATATATTATCGTGATTGTATCGGTGGATGCAATGCAGAGATTTTGCAAATTTCAGCTGCAATACATCAGTTGCACTCGTGTGATATATTAGACTTCGTGGACGAAGGTTTTTGGATAGAAATTCGATTTTGTCTTAAATATTTTCAAGTTTCTTTATTATTTTCTTTGGTTTGTTCAATTTTCTGTATATCCTATATTTCTTCAGGACCCTGAACATTTACGTTTTTCGGCATAATGTTCAACACTCGTAAATTGTGATAATATTTGTCAAGTTGATCAACACACGTGAATTGTGATGATATTAATGTCGCTTCTTTAAAATATAATTTATTTTTCCTGTATATTTTACTTTATCTAACAAGTAATATACATTATTACGAAATAAATCCTTAAATGTTAGCGAAAAACAAATTCTTATTCAGTCTTCTATTTTCAAATTTTTAATTATCTATAAAATTCGTTTAATATCTAAGAAGGTCGAATACATTTACGACTACCTATGTATATTTTCTTTCAAACACATTGAATATTCTTTAATCAATTCTTTTTTTTTCCTTATAACATCCGACAGTTTATTCTGGGTGATTTTCTTTGCGATTTTCCTTTTCAAGGTTATTCTAGCCAATGCTTAAGCTGTGCCTGCGTATTAACTACGTATGCACTTGTACGCAGAGGTAGAACAGAATATTATTACCCTTCTGCAAAGGGACAGCCAGTAATTAGACTTCGCTCTTTTATTATCTACTTGCTTCAGGGATGAACCTGGTCGCGATGAAAGTCTGTGGTATCCTTGAGTTACTGCCGTCATAACGATAATTCAGTATTCCAAAGCAGAGAGAAAGACACAGGAAGTTCATGTGTGCGGATTGATAAGCAGGTTAATACCGAGCTGCTGTATCGTATTTTATGCTTCGAGATATATGTTTAATGTTATTGACGGTCTGTATTCTATATAGTGAAGTAATTTGTATATCGTTTCAAGATCCCTAAGAAACGCGACCGTGAAATGGGATTTATATCGGTCTGCTTCTTCCAGGCACTATAATTAAACATTTAATAAATTTGGTATTAATGGACGTTGAAGTAAATTTTTATCCAAACAATATGCATATATTGACCTACTTGATATAATTAAGTAATTTACGGTTTGTTCATTATTGGGGTTCTTAAAATATTAATAAGAGAAACACAAATTTCTGATATCGAACTTTTCACAGACTCACTTCTTTGTTTTGAATAATTTCTATAAAAGTAAAACGTTACTATTAGATATGCTGGTAATTTTAAACAGGGTAAACCGAGTCGAATCGGATCGTTTTCTTTCGATACCGATACAATAATAGTCAAAATTTAGAAAGTTAACTTTTCATTATAAATTCGTAACCAATACCCATATACTTTGAACACTAAGAATAATACATATTTTTTTTTACACTTTTCTAAATTTTTTCTAAATTTTTTCTTAATATTTGCCTAAAATTTGTTATCGCAAAAATGAAACGTGAGATGTAATCCAGAAATACATGCGAAAACACTTTCCGTGGACACCGTAGATCATATCGTCGACACCAATGCCTATCCGTCTCCTAATAACTAACTTATCCTTCAGGTTTTCCTAAACCAGCATCGATCTTGCCGTCCGTGCATAAATAAATTCGTCATTAATCAAACGTCACCGGCCGGTCGCCGATATAAAAGCCGTATAAATTATTCTCCCGTGTGTGTCAATAAATTACTTACAAGTGATAATAGGTGTTCACTTTGACGCCAATTGAGAATTGAAACAGCAAGACTTGTTCGCGCGTGTACACGTCTCAACTTTCGACGTTTCAAGATCGATTTCTTTTTTTTTCTTTTTTTTTTTTTTTTTTTTTCCAACGAGGAACGATCGCTCTCGATCTTTTCTACGCTGGTTGGAAATTGCGGGTCGCTTGGACGCCGGGAAAGGTACTCGAGCGGAAAATTTCTTGGTAGCGGACGCTGAGTAAAACCCGATCCATTTATCTAATATCTCGTCACGCGTGTGTACATTCTTGTCCTGTGCATTAATTAGCCTAATCGCGGCGGCACAATCGGTCGGAGATGCGCGCTCCCCGGCTCGCAGAATTCCGGAATAGATGTTAAACAACGAGACCTCGTATAATTATATAGAATACACCGACGTAGACGTAATCGTTCCTTGGTGGATCAAAAGTGGGATCGCCACTCGTGCGTCGCCATTTTGAGGCGTCGTTTCTATGCGACGCGACCATGCGAGGTAGATTTGAACAAATATTACATTTGATTGCGTCTTATTGCACAGATAAGGTTGGTTGGTTGCTTTTTAGAGGTACGTTTGGTTGCTCGGAAAAGTGTAAAGCGGTTTGTGAAACTAGTTTCGCGCGATAGTAATTGATCCGATGGAGCGAGTAGAGTATATCGTTTTAAAAGTGGTCGTTTAAAATCAAACTTTATATTTGTAATATAACACCTTCATCTTCTAAGCTCTTTGATTTCATTCGCATGTTATCGTAACAAATTTCGCTGCTATCGGGTGACTTAATCGAATCTTCGTTTTACTTTCAAACCATTCTTTCTTTTGCATCGTTGTGTACGAGTGAACGTTGACGAGAAATCCTAGAAGTATTTCGTAGATCGATAAGAATTTTAAAACAAGTCTGAGATATACTGTACGCGAGAAACGGAACTTAGAGCGCGCCAATTGGTTTAAAACGTGACAAACAACGCTGAGGTGTTCGCTTTCGAGAGCAATGTCTCCATGGACTTTCAGTGGACCGGTCTGCCCACTAAGACCGCAAGAGGATCAACCAAAAAAAAAGAAAAAAAAAAAAGGAGGGGAAGAAAAGGAACATAAAAAAAAGAAAGAATAATCCTACTGTAGGAAACGGCGCATTACACGTCTTGCTGAACACCGTAGTCTTCCGAGCCGATAGCAAGACCTTAAATCCTCCTTGCGGTTTCTCGTATCTACGATACATGGTGACATTGCACATTTCTTAGGTGTGCTCGGTATCACCGACTTCTTAATCTCAGACGTGACAAATTACTTCTTCGTGTAGAGGAACGCGTATATTTCTTTCCCGTCCCTTTTCCTCGTGCCGGATATTTTATTTGCATCTTTATGCCAACTCCCTCCGAACGTGATACGAAAAGTGTATTCGGAGTTGGAGATTAAAAAATATGTCCCGACATATCGGGTTGCTGAAAGAGTCTTGCCTAAGTTTTCGAGCATGAATGGAATCTTCGACTTTTGATCGAACGTGAGGTATTGAATTGAACAGAACTCAAGAGTGCAGGGAAGACGGGGGCTAGGTTCGGGTTGTTGACTAACGGGGTTAATTAACTAGTTCCCTTTAATGGTGGTATTACCATATTTTGGTGGTTCGCAATATTAAAACAAATCGATCACTAGTTCGTCATTGAATATGTCGACGTAGCAGAAATTCGCGTGTTATATTAA